>OZ023161.1:11122852-11125352 GCA_963678695.2 Diplodus puntazzo | reverse complement strand
ATTAATATAGGATCAATTAAACAGGCAACAATCTGCCGACAGGCGCCCCTATGTAACTTGAGAAAACTGTAAAAGGCAGACTAAAATCAATCTACTGTATGCACGCGGCACTATAGTGTGCGCCATTGGGACTTTAATCAGGCACAGGGTTGAATGCAAATGAGCCACCCTCCACTTTAATAATTATGTGGTAGCTAATTGATTATTTCCAAGAGGAAACCGAGAGGACACAGTAACAGCACAGCATGACTGTATCTAGAGTGTTTCACTGAAGGACACCTGGGCAGGTTGTTTTCTTATAACAGCCAGTAATATGTTATATGTCTGTATGTTGTCGACGCAAAACCAACAGCTTTTCATTCTTTGTCATTTTTTCAGGCCTTGTTTGTATATTGATTCAGAGAAAAACAAATAACTTGTTTAATAACTTTCCAATACAGTTGGGCTCAGTTTTGGGAAATGTTGCTGAAACTGGAGCTATACTTCATTGTTTTGGGACTATTTTCAGCCACACATTTGAGTATTGAGAGAGGCGAAGGGGTGCGTGTGGGACTGAATCACAGTAAACAGCAGTGCAGCTGTTCATCACCACGCAGGAACATGTCAGCCAGTGCACCAGTGTCAGACAGCAGTCCAGGTTTATGGGACGGATGTAATATGCTGCTATATCAAGCTCTGCGTACACAAGAGGTGATTAAATATATTTGTTATTAGAGCTGGTCTTTTTATTGGATTGTCTCACAGTGAAAAATATCTATACGACCAGACTTCACAAAACGCCCATCAATTGACCATTGTTTGTCATTTCTAGGATTTGTCTGTATCAAAACCACTCACTTGAACAGCTCTGTCTGGACAAGAAGAACAACTGTACATTTGGTTTGCACCTGAGCGGACCTGAAATGATGAAGTCTTGTCAATCAAATGATCCGATCAACTTGAAATTAATTTAAAACAATTCTGATTATCGTTTCACCACGTTAGTAACTTTTAAAGCAAAATACCTTATAATTAATCTCCTAAAATGTGTCACTAGTTGCTCTCTCTCATGTTGGTAGACTAATTTTACTCCCTTAAGTATGTTTACAGTTCTTTTGGAGTATTACTGAATGTGTGAAAGAAGTAGCCGTGGCTCCATAGGCAGCTGCAAGTAATCTGATAAATTTCCTTCACTGGCGTCACGCATTGGCTAAGTTGCACTGTGGGCAATGTAGGTGCCAGGTTTTGAAAAGGAAGAAGAAGAATGTGTGGAATTATGGCCTGTGTCTTCATAACATTTGTTGTAGCATTTGTTGTTTTTCATGTTTTATAATGAGGGGCGAGCACATGAAGCTCCACGCAGCCACCCAGAGACAAAGTGTCGCTCCCAGCGCCTTTATTTGTGCGTCTGCCTTTTTTGCCGTCATGAGTGCTTCGAGATGAAAGTCTTTCGACTTTTCAGAAAGGCTGGTCACTCTTTGTTATGAGCTGTGTGCTCAGCCCTCTGTTACCACAGCGTGAGCAGATGTCAGTCAAAACTGAGCATGCCATCTAGGCTTTTCTGTGCTCCACTATATGGACACAGGCCCTTAAAAATAGATGATATCACTGATTGTTCTCCAAGGATTTTGTCCCTAATGGGTCAAACAGTGCTGAAAGTAGGAGTGTGATGAAAGACCAGAGGACTACAACACCCACTATGCAACCTAGCCACTGAGTGACATCACCGGAGACAATTTATCAGATTACCTGCAGTTTCCCCCAGAGCCACTACAGATTGTATACTACTTTATATATATGTATACATGTGTACTTCCCAAAAGACACATTAACGCGTAAACTTGGTGGAGACGGAATTATTGATATTCTCATATGTAATGGATTGTGTTAACACTCAGCACACATGGAAAATAGAGGTATGTTGACTGAGAGAGAGAAAGAGACAAAGAGAAAGAGACAGAGAGAGAGAGACAGAGAGAGAGAGAGAGAAAAAGAGAAAAAGACAGAGGTGCCCGAGGCTGAGGTGCGCACACACCACGGAAAAGAAAAAACGCTCCCGCTGACAAACAACCGAATAAAATCCCCCCCACACACACAAATTAACAATTCATTACAGGGCTGGGAGGAGGAAGGAAAAGCGGCGCTCGTAATGAAAAATGAAGACTTGCCATGAATGTTTCAGGGTAATAAAGTCAGGAATTATTCAGCAGACTGTAACCTATAGTCTTGTCAACAGCAGCGCTCTTCTGGAACCATTACGTGGGCTCAGACAGTAGTTTTATTGTAATCTCACACAATCCAGCTATCATCAGTGAAGTTCGCCTCTCTCGGGGTGCCCCGCAGGCACCGCCGCTCCGTGTGCGTTCACACGCGGAGCGCGTTTAATGGAGGCTTCCTGCGCGCCCTCACTCTAGCGCTGAATGTGGGATGATAGAAGCTTTAAATCACCTTTTTTTGAATAAAGAAGAAGAAAGGGGGGGGGGGGGGGGGGGATGACACCTGCATGTGATGGTGATGGATT
>OZ023161.1:10985352-11120352 GCA_963678695.2 Diplodus puntazzo | reverse complement strand
GTATTTTGCATTTGACCTGTGGAGGCTTAGTGCACGTCCTCCGCTGTGGATTATTCATTTTTAATTGGATGAGCCATCGGTTGACTTCCACGCTGTGGTTCGATCTTCTGATACCAGGCGATGATGATTCAAGCTAATAGTGCCTACAAAGAAATGATTTAACTCCGTGTGTTATTGATTAGCCCTTGCCCCATCTCGCACAAGCCGCCCACATCCACACTCACAGAGATGTGTTGGTAGTGTTCTGAGGAGGCTCTACCATCGACGAGATTCGTGCTACTCGATGGCTTTTCATGCTGCATAGCGCGTATCTCAGTGCTCTGAGATTCACTGGACGCTCTGGTCATCTCACTCATCATTGTGCATTATACTGAAAGTGGTATGATTTTATTAACAATGCAATTTTTGGCAAACTTCCTATTTACTTATCTTTTCTTTTAAACTCAAAATATGTAAATCACAGTCTTCAGGTCCTTGACATTTTGTGATATTCTACCCCTGAAACATTTAAAAAGACACATGCTCATTTTAAGGCTCATAGTTTTATTTTGGGTCACTACGAGAATAAATTTAAATAGTCCTCATACTATCCAGGGCTGTAGCCCTCTTTCTGAAAAGCTCTGTTTAAGCTTCTGTTTCTTTAAGGCATCACACCAGAAGCACCGCTTACAACCACTGAGTAGCAGTGCTAAATCATTTCTTACATGCCAAACTAGCTGCCAGCTAAAAATTATGCAAATGTATGACTTGATGATGTAGTGTGATGTCACAAAGTAACAGAATTAAAGGTGGGACTACTGATGAGGCATTTCAGGAGCAGTGTTTTCTGTAGAAAATAGAAGTTTCTGTAGGTGCAGACTTTGATTTCATCAACTTTGTAGATCTTTAACATAAAACTCTGAAGGAAAGAGGGGGGGAAATGAAAAACACAACAGGTGTCCTTTGTCCACCAGTGCTCAATCAATATGCCGAATCTTTAGCAGGATGGATGTATGGTGCTGATTAACAGGCTGACTCAGTTCCATGGGAGAATCTCCTTCCTCCTGGCTCTCCTCACCAGAAGCGGTAGCTGTAAATATTTTGAATACGCCACATGTAAATGAATCCACAAAGCAAATACAGCACAGATTGATGCAAACCGCCGAAAACTTATACCATATGGTAACGTTTTCCCCTCCACTGATCCGACGCTCAGCGCTCCGGCTTGTTCACACACAAAACACATGCACATTTGTATTCAACATGTGAATACTACCCCATCCTCCACCTGACTCATCATCCGCATGAAAACTGTAAGAACTGCCTCACTCCCCTCTCAGAGTCCCAGGAACATCCAGCCTCAATATGTGATAGTGTGTGGGTTTGAACAAGGTGCTCATATTTATAGACGATCAGGTGGGGAGCCAAGTTCCTCTCTACAATGAGCTGCCATGCACACCCACCCCTTAAATACAACCACGTGTGGACACACACACACATACACACACACAAGCACCTCCAGCATCACCAGCAGCAGCAGCAGCAGCAGCAGCCCCCTCCTTGGCGATAAATCCCTGTTTTCCAAATGAAACGCTAAGTAGTCTCTCTGGGTGGAGCAATGATTCAGAATAAGCACAGCACAGCTGGGAGCTGCAGCTGCAAGGATTTCTATCTCCTTCCCTTTTCCTCCTTTTCCCACTTTAATTCCTCCTCCCTGTCTTCCCTCCTCTTTGTCTGTCTCGTACATTGGTATTTTTTGTTTTTGTTTTACCCCTTCAGGTTTCACCTCCTCCCACCCAGTGAAACTAGTCTTTTAGCTTAATTAACCTGATTTACAAATCTTAATCCCCCTTTTATTTCCTCAAAATCCTCAGTGCCACTTTTCTCTACTCACTCCGTCTCTCTGCTTCCTCTTCCCTACATCTCTCTCGCGAGGAGACGGTGGGTGACAGATATACTCACAGTTTAAATTCTGGGCTGGCACCTGGGCGTATCCGTTGGAAGATTTGCTGTCATGGCCGTTTATGGGCGCAGTGACCAACCGACTGTTAAAGTTCCTGTTTAAGCCGCAGCAGCCACCGAGAGAACGACGCAGATGGAGGGTGGAGGGAGGTCATGGTCTCAAGGGAGAATGTTTAAAATGTGGAGCAGGCGACCGACAGTTGCCGCGGTGTCCTTGTCGCCATATATATACACAAACACACATAAACACCTGGAGATGCCTGACACCCTCACCTGGCCCTGTAGGCAATTCATTTATTTAGAATTATCACAAAGAGCGAGGACAAGGCTGTTCCTTGTATGTCACCGCTTTTTTTATTATTTAAGAGTGCAGCAACAGGTGTGAGACATGAAAGCCCAGGCATTTTGAAGGAGGTCCTTGCTGTGCTCAGCACCATACTCCATTACCGCAGTCATTTCTCCATTAATAGGTAAAGCAATTTCACATCTGCCAGAAGGTCTACTGTTCAGTCGTATCAACTTCCTGGGAGGATAATGGCAAACACTCCCTCATGCATTCCCCCCTGCTATGCTTCCTCTGGTTTTCTCTTGCTTAGAAGTCCAAATGGAGCCATGTTATGTACACTACTTGAGATGAATCATCCTTTCAACGTGGACCCCAAGCTTACCTCTTGTCTCGACCAAAAAGGCCTCTGCATGGGAGGCACCCTTTCAGAGCTGCCGCGCTGTTCCAGTGATGGGCTTTTTGTAATGGAGTCTGAATAAGGGGCAAAAGTGTGACGCACCAAAAAAGGCTAATGGTGACGTTAATGAGGAGCGGCAGTCATTAAGGCAGGGTGATTTCTTTCTTTTCCCTCTTTTGTTATCTTGCCTGTCTTCCAGATCCTTGCTGACGTCTCAGCTCCGGTCATCAGACTGCTGGAATAAACGGTTAGAGTTGTGGGAAAAAAAAAAGATTGCAGAGAAGTTTGCAATTTAACAGCCTACGGAGACACACAAACACTCAGAATAAAAGAGCATGAAATGGGTCAAAAAGAAAGCAGCTCAATACCAATCTATATGTCTCTAAATGTACCCTGGTGTTACTGTTGTTGTAAAAATTGGCTGGCGAATAGGCTCTTTAGTACAGGGCTTTGAGGGCTCACTTTCCTTCCCATTGTACTGATCTCTGCTGTTCCTGTGCAGCCAGCCACAGTCTGGACGGTGCCCTGCAGGGGGTCTTTTTTGTTCTTGATGGAAAATCTAACTCAGTAAATGAACAGACAGACAGACACACACGCATGCATGCACACCTGACCCGTACATCAGTACACAAGTTTTCTAACCAGCGCTTGAAGTGGAAATGAAATAAATGCTGGCACTCGTTCACACTGGCTTAGTGGTTGTGGAGGAGGATGCTGAAGCTGCCCACAGAGCGACCTGCCCTCAGAGATACTCCCGGTCTGTTCTGGTCCCACTCTGTTGGTGTGTGTGCATCCCTGGATAGGCCCTCTTTCTCACCCCTCTTCTTTTAGCGTATCGCACAGGATACTTTAACAACCTTCAGAGAAATGCGGGCAGGCGATAATGGGAAGAGTCATGTAGTGCGTCCTGTTAAGGCAGTTTATTTAGGGCCATTATGAACTGCTGAGAGAAGCTGATATAGCCAGGGCAGTTTGTGAGTCGTGGACAAGAAAAGGTTGTGGTTACTTTTTCTCTGTGGTTTGTCTTAAGTTTTGGATTTCATATTTTTTATTGATATCAGCTTGCCATTAAAGCTTGCATTATGTTTTTCTGGCTGCCTGCCTCTGTGACTATGTTTTTGTCCTTTTTAGATGAACTGCCACACTAAATAAACGTAGGAGGTCCAGGTAGCTGACACTGACAGTACAATACAACATTAAGATAATTTAATGGAGTCAGTGGACGAAGTAGGTTAATTCAACAGGCGCTAGCCTATATTT
Source organism: Diplodus puntazzo (assembly GCA_963678695.2). Classification (NCBI taxonomy): domain Eukaryota; kingdom Metazoa; phylum Chordata; class Actinopteri; order Spariformes; family Sparidae; genus Diplodus; species Diplodus puntazzo. Next base: position 11,116,468 of record OZ023161.1, on the reverse strand, counting down.
CCCCGTCTTTGCAAAGTTGAACTCTTGTGTGGGTCGAAATTCTGTAACTTACCAGAGCATGCTGCAGCAACCAATCAGCAACCGGTTATAACAGAACCAACTCAAGGGGCGGTCCAAAAATGTTAGATTTTTTGTACTACTTGTTTTTGTAAATTGCAAAAATTGGTAAAAATGATCTCTGATATAGGATGCAACAGAGGAAGACATTGTTTTATCTTCCCCCCCCTCCAGGCTGTCCTGTGGTATTACTGTAGGTGCCGCTGTCGCGAACACAGTGTTAGCAGCATGGCTACGGCTAGCCTGGCTGCTGCTCAGAGCAAAAAACAGCGAGAACAGTAAGAATCCACATTTGGTCTCGCAACCCTGATCTCAGCGCCATGAAAAGGCAGAGTAAAACAGCCGCTTGTATCAATAAGTAGTCAGCTTTTGTTTACTGAACTAGTAGAAAGACAGCTGGTTCTGAACAGTCTCAAGTCCTGCCGGTAAGGGGGAATGCATATCAGCAGGGGAACAACTGTGATGAAATACCAACACTCTCCGCTGAGTGAAAGCCCTTGCATTCATTCTTGTTCCTTTCTCCCTCTTCACCTTGTTTGCCTCCTCCATCAGCGGGGTTCTTTTTCTTTTGCAACGTAAAGTTTCCACAGTCTCTCAAGTTGTTCCATGTTTACCTGGGGATAGCGACCGGGGAAAACAATGCCTCTTCCTGTTTTGGTTGTGCATTTGTAGATACTTTTCCTTTTTGCCGTGATGCTGCATTCATTCCCTGTAGGCAGCCTCAATGGCACGGTGAACGTGAGGCGCATAGGGAACCAATCCATACGCAGATGGTGTCATTTTTCTTTTATTTCTTTGTGGGGAAGCTGTGATGAAAAGCTTATTCTTAAAGAGACAGGAAAGTGGGGTAAAAAGCACTGTTTTTTGTTTTGTTTTTTTTTAACGGTAGAGTCTGAAACAGAGACTTACCAGAGACTTTTTTAAAAATGTATCCCTGTGTTCCCCTGTGACTTTGGTTGAGCAGCTGCGCTGTAATAGGCTATAAGGTTAAACACTATCTTAACTCCGCTGTGGTAGGTTGTGACCTTTGAGGGAAACACAGTCTTCTTCAATCTTCTCTCCCTCGACGTTGCTGCCACGCTCTCCCGGGGAAGGGAGTGGGTGAGAGGAGGATGAAGCGAGAGACGATGACGGATAGAGATAGTAAGGGTACCAATTATAGTAAATATGTACCCTTAGCGGGCCATTAGAATCAGCTCGTATTTTACATAAATGGTCTAATTATGCAAACCGCCAGTGGACACTGCATGGTGTGATCGTGAAATGTGCCAAGTCGGAAAAAAAAGGGGGAGAACACCCTGTGTCCTAGGAGAGTGGATTAATGGCTTATTTGTAAGTACTGATGAGTTTTAGTCGCTGTGAAGAGACGGACAGACAAACACACACACAAACACAAACACACACACACTCACATGAGGCCTTAGTAACCATGTGTGAAGGACACAGAGGTACAATGCGATGCTGTCCCTCCAGTTGATCACACTTTCATCTCAGTTTGTTCTGGTGTCAATTCTGCGGTCTGACGAGCAAATGAACAAGCACTCAGATAAAGCGGGTGTCGGACGGACATAGAGCCTATATAGATGAGAGAGGGATGAGGGCTGCAAGAAAAGCCCCCAAAAGAGCAATCCCCTGACAACCACATACTTAAGACAGCGCGTGCGAAGAGGAGCGCCGGCGTTAACACCCCTCGTCTCTCAGTTTCGCCGTGTCCCTGCCTCTTCCTCCTCCTCCTCCATCCGCTCTCACAACACTCTCTGTAACACATTACAGATATTCATGAGTTATTCACCCGCTCTGTTCGTCTGTCTCTTCGCCACACTCGCAAACATCCAGATATGTCCTCCCTTCTCCTTTCCCTTTCGCACACAAACGCACAGGCTCGATTCCACGTTTGGCAGGAGGCACAAATGTCTTCTTTTTTTTTTTCAGCGCGATTGCGATGGCTCCTCTCTATTGCCACGAAGTGTGTGTGAAGCCGCCGGCAGCACAGTGGGAGTATTCATGTGAAAGGGCTGGTACTGTGGGGTCCTGTCTCTTCCGCAAGAGTAGTTCTGCTGATCATAGTAGCAGGCAGCGGTATTGTGAGTTGCATTTAGCTCCATTGTTGGCGTGATGCGTTTTTTGTTTTAGTTTTGTTTTTTTTTTTTTTTTTTTTTTAGTCAAGGCCATAGATGAGAGTGCTGCAGATCATTCTTGGGTCATAGATAAGAGCCACTTAGCATAGGTATTTGAAAAGCTACCTTTTCATCACTGACTGTATTGTTAATTATAACCACAGGGTTAATAGAGAGAGACGCCAGCAGTACTTGATCTATTTTTCATGAGTGTGTTGTTGGATGAGTCGCTCCGTAGCTGCGTTTAAGCGGAGAGATGGCTCCAGCTATGAAATGCTAATATGTTATTAACTGTAGTGAAATAAGTATCTCAGCGTGGAAACACACCATCAAGTTTCATCTTAGCTTAACATTTGGATAAACGCCTATTTTTTTTTTTGGCCACTCTTGTGTCCTTTGAGGTCCTCAGCATAGAATTGTTTTTCAAGGTGGCACCTGAAGAGTTTAATGAGGTCTAGAAATCACTGAGCGTTTATCTGTACACACAATGGAGAGCATATGAAGAATGTCTTGCGGTATGCTTACCTTGCTCTATTCCCTACAGATTTCAACCTCCAGCATACTAATATGAAGTTTTTGTCTGCTCAAAATACAGCTAAAGCGGTAACTCAACTTATTAAAATCATTTTAAACATGCTTGTCTTTGACCTTGGCCGGTACCGATGTTCAGATTATCTGGTAATGCAAGGGGTTTGCAAATCCATATGTAAACCTTCTGAACTGCTGCAGAGTGATTTTGAGCTCTGTGTTTCCAACATGTTCGTGGTAATCTGAAGTTTCTGCTGTGCTTTGATGCCTCCGCGCCGATGATGATGCTTCAGGTCGTCCATTTGTCAGAGGTCACTGTGATCTTATAGAACACATTTTTAGCCTTGAGCAAAGACTTCATATGGTATTATGACACATTTCAAAACGATAAAAATGAGCTGATGGCATTTTATATCCAGCAGGTTTTAGGTAAACTTCACTGTGATATAATGTTCTGAAAACACTTTTCCGGCCATTATCCAACACCATAGCTCAGGAACAGGAGGGGAGATTGTGACCCTTTTTCCCACTGTGTCCGACAATGAGAATCTCACCTCCAGTTGTCGCTGAAGAAAAGAAAACCCAAGTTGACTGCGTCTTCCCAAACATTTCCCCATCCAGACGCGTTCAGCCTTGCTGTTGCATCCATTCAGCCTCTGTCTTATTCGCATATGCTCCCCCATGAGACCGCGCGAGGCGGCGCGTGTTCGAGATCAGAGGGAAGAACATCTGTGGAGTCAAATAACGATTTTACACTTAACAAGTTTTACAGACAACCTCATCTTTTATTCCGATGCCAATCAAATGAGACTGTTATTACAGTATGGCGGTGATATAAAAAAAACAGAAGCAGCTGTGCCGAAATGCAATCCAGCGTTCAAACTCTGAAGTGAATCCAAACTTTATGCAGCTCACCGTTTCAACGATTCTGCTCGACTGTGTCAGAAAGTTGTTGACTCAAGCATTGCATCTACATTGCAGTGTGTTGTTGCATACATACATACATACATAGAGACATACACATTTGGTTTGCAAATGTCTGACAGAATAGAAGATAAGGGGGTGGCAGACAATTGCGTCATGCTGATTAATCATGAATGTTGTTTGGGGTGCATTCTGTATGCACACAGACATAAACACAATCACTCGCGCACACAGGTTATTTCTGTTGAGAAGTGCACTCAGAAAAGCTTCTCTAAACCGCCGTGACTGTTAGATTCTTTCCAGTAATAATTCTTTGTTGACACTCGTCCTTAATGCGCTACTTTCCATTCGATTCAGAGCTGATCCCAGGGTGAGTGTTAGGAAAACACATCAGATGGCGTGCTACTGTTGCAGATAAAAAGCGCTGCACCTTCTTTCCCGCGGATATCAAGGCCGCTGAGAATGCTAGATATGGTCTGAAACCGGGATAATCATACAAGATGTTCCATCACCTTGACTTTAACATTGTTTCCAAAGCTCTGGTGGAAACTGGATCCTCTGATGTGCCACTTTACTCTCGGAGCATGTGATGTGGTTGTTTGAAGGCGTCGGCCCTACTTTTTCATTCTCTCCCAACATGACTCTGGGGTTTTTCACTTCACTCCGTGTTCAGCGAGAGTCTTTGAAGTAATCAAATCCCTCACTGCTGTTGAACGGAACTGTTAGCTGAGAAGGTCTTTCTGACTTTTACAAGAAAATCACTCCAGCTTATTCATTTTAACCTCCTTTTCTCTTTGCTGCTCCGCTGCACTCCTGCGCGCATCTTTCTTTTCCGTCTGCTCACCACCTGTTCTGGCATGTCTCTCCCGTCTTTTCCTTCCTCTGCTCAGTCGTAATCCACACAAGATCGCGTGAGCAGTTACGTCTTCCCTCCCTTCGTGTTCGCTCCCACTCTGCTCCAGTGTTGCAAGGAGACTTCAGGTGGGAGAAATATTTGACCCGTGAGAAAGAATCTGTTATTGTCTGCACTGATCCACGCAGTACCCCCTCTGCTGCCTAGATGGCGACAAAATGCCAGATATTATTGAAAGGGAAATCAAGGATAATTGCCCACTCAGATCCAGTCAGTATTTAAACTCTGTGTGTGTGCGTGTTTAGGTTTTAATGCATGTTTCCTCTTACATTTATGCCAGCGTGGTCCTTGGTAAGAGTGTTTTGCAAAAGTGCTTTATAGCGGCAGAGTGGCCCTTTACACCCCTGAACCTTGCTGTCAAGAAACAGACAGGGACTGAAGGACTCATTTGAAGTGAGCACACAAAGCACAATACGCAGGCAGGTCGCTTCAAGGCAATTAGAATAGCTCTTCCCAGTTATTGCTTTTGATGTCAGCGTGTGGGGGGAATGAGAGAGACAACTTTTTGCCTGCCACTGACAGAAAGGGCTGCCACTTCAGTTGAATTCCTTTAGACACAATTAATGTCATCCCCCCCCATTCAGAGGTTTATCTCATATTAATGCAGGCGAGACCAAGGCTTTGAGCGTACAAATGAATTAAATGAAGGGGCAAAAAGAATTAAGCGGGAAAAAAAGCCAAGCCAAGACGGACACTATTAGATTGGTAATAGCAGTTTCACGTATGGTTGACTAGATTCTTAAGCAGTGTCAAACTCTCTTTGAGTGGCATCCCGATGATCCTCACTTTGATGTTACTTTCATGCAATATTTAGGCCGAGCCGCTGCGTGTGACACTTTCGATACATCCCCGGTTTCCGTATGTACACAGTGAAGAGCTTTCTTCATATCAAATGAAAGGATTCTCATCTACAAAGCCACCTCCTCACATAGCTCTGATGGCACAGACAAAAGGCCTACTTGCGAGTATTGTTAGTCGTTAAGAGACCATAGGCTATTTCCAGGGGAAATGAAACATTGTAGGGACTTAAAAGACAGATGTGATGGGTTTTGAGATGATACAGAAATCTCTTTGATCAACCTGTCTTGTGTTCTCCTTCAGTGATCCGACTCGCACTGACAGCAGTTCCGAGTGCCTGGCCACCTAAACAACCATGTGGTGTCTTTTTAAGACTTCTAGGTTTTTCCTCCCCACTTTCACCTTGCTGAAAACGCGTTGGTCTATTCACTCGGTGCGCTTTGTCCATGCTTCATTATCAAATCCATAATGCCTCGCATCCAGGCAGATTGACATGCAGAATGACACATAGCACTGCTCAGGAGTAAGTAGTGAATGCCAGGCAGCTGAGGTAAGGTGGGGTCACATGCTGTCACCACAAAAAGCCTCGATCAGAGAGAGTACACTCGGTGGTAAGAAGGGAAAGATGACAGGAAAAAGGGAAAGTAAGATGGCAAATGTCACTTAGAGTGAGAGCAAGGAAGGAATTAAATGAAGAGGAAAAAATGGAAAATGTGAACTAAGCAAAAAAGGGTGAAGGATGTCAAGGTAGATGGGAGCTCCAGCTGTAAGCTTCTGCTTTTTATTATTATCTCTAAATCTATTAGATATTACTGGAATGCCCCCTATTACATTAGCTGATACAACTGGGCACCCGATAATTGGGTCAATTGAGTCAGGTTATAAAATGTAATCCAATAAAGAACAGCAAAAGCACCAACACCCCTTAAGGTAAGGTTGGGGATCAACTGTGTCACATTGATTTAGATATTTCAAATTTCATATTGTATATGTTGGATTTTAAGTTATTTGCCACTGGAAAAAGTCTGTAAATATGTATTTCTAGCCAGATAACATCTATATATCAGGGACCTGTGCCACAGAGCTATTATGAATTAATCATCAAATAAATGTCAATACTTACCAGAAACCAGAAACCCCCAGAAACTTGCTTCCTACGGCCATGACCGCAACAACCATGTGGTGTGTAAACTGCCCATTACCTTCCATTTGTATATGTTGCCCACATATACTTCAATCTAGAGAGACCCTTCTGAAATGACTGAGTTCCAGGAATTTGTCCTCCAAACCTGAAGTAATTAAAACATAGAGTTAGGGCACGGAGCTCTCAATCCATTTGGGTAAGTGCTTGGACAGCTTTTAGCAAGCACACTTAAGGGCTCTTGGTGATGTTGGTTGTGCTGTGAAGCTCATGGGAAGGCTGAGGCAGCTGTATTGAAGGCGAAAGATGAGACTGTGGCTTTGACTAGCCTGGCAAGGTGCGCGCAGTTATTTCCATAGAGATGCCGCATCCCCCTCACACACATGCTGTGACTAATTCCAACAACTGAAAAATGCATGGTTGTCAAGAAAAGCAAGGCTGATTATCAACTCATGAAAGTATTATAACAAGTTTTCACCTGACGGCAGTGATATGCACCCATAATTTAAGAGCTGGCCTCCGCCCTCCACTCTCATTATCCAAACTTTGCCTCTGTTATCAGCTATAGGGGAGCAGCAGCCGTGCTATAGGCTTCCTGCTGCAGAGATTCTCTGAGGAGCGAGCTGACTGGATTTGATTTTCATTAGGATTGCATGTCTTCACTGTCACATCCTCTCCCCACCTTGCACGCTTTGCTGGACACAATTTTCCGCTGCGGTGGCCTCCATACTGACGGCTTGGTTTTTCATGCCGCAGTAGAGTCACACCGGGTGGCCGGTTATCAGTGCATTCACCATTACAGGGACCCGTGTGGTTGACCTGCTCAAAGAGGGCTTTTCTGCCTTTCCTAAAGTCCCACTAGGAGATACGCTCTGCTGCTGTGCCGGGACAAGCCACCTACAGAATTACAGGAACTGCAGCGGCTGTCACAAGTCAAACAGTGTACTGCACAGACCTGGGATGTGTAGGTCACACACATCCTCACGCGCACACACACTGTTGACAGTTGAAGGCAGAGACAGTGCAAGCTGCTGATGTTACTGCTCCGCAGAGGGTTTGAGAGATCGATGGGAGATAATTATTTCTAATGGAGCCAGAGGAGAAAGGAGAGTGTCCTTTTCAGCCAAAGCCTCGGCTTGTGTGTGTGTGTGTGTGTGTGTGTGTGTGTGTGTACACATGGCACCTGGAGTATTTGACTGAGTCATTTTTTCTTTGGGATTTAATTAACCACAAAATGAATGGACTGGCCATTTCTGATATTACATATCCTCTATGCCAAAACTGCCAACCTTCAGGTTTAAAAGTCAAACACTAAAAATAAATGTCTCAATAAGTTTTGAATCTCTGATTTTCTCTCCGTTTCAGTTTCCCAATTGGCATGCTTCCCATTGGTGGCTGCAAATTCTGTTTGATAGTCAGATTCTTATCCAGAATTATACATCGTGGGTGAGATTATCCATCCCATTTCACCTGGTTTGTAAGAGAAGACATGCCAACCTATGTCTCAATTAGAGTTTTCAAACAAAACAACAACCAGCATGAGTTATCCATATTTGCTAACACTTAAGATTTACAGTTAAAGCTGTGCTTTGCCTTCCGTGAGAGTATCTTTATCTCCAGAGATTCACTGCAACTTATGTTTGGGTATTCAGGACAAGAACATGCATGCTCATTACAGCTGCAGTGTGTTCCCACCAAGAGAGGACATGGGCTTAAATTAACATGGCTCTCTTCCTGTGATTTATGATGTTCTGCCTTGGCCTAGTAAGGCTCCCTCACAGTGCAGGCAGCCTCTCGCTGTCCGTTGCAGACAGCTACAGTATGTCACCACGCTCCCACAGCCTAGACATTTTGTAGAACGCGCGCACACACACAGACACACGCCCACACACACATTCAGAAACATTCTCATGTGATACACTAAATACGGTGGACATTTCTGCAAATTTTGTGTACATATACTCGATGATACTGCACAGATGAACATGGATAAATGACTGATGTGAACTGCGGACGATTTTGTGAAGTTTAGCTGGGGGAGATGGTTAAACAGCTTGTTTGGTTCGGCCCAAAGCAAAAGAATCCACATAGTTTAGAGGAGAAATATGTACGAGTTGGCCATTTGTCAAATTTGTTCTCTGAACAACTCCAAACACCTGAGGAGTTGGCCCTCCTGTGTTGTGCCATCCGGTTATGGAGAGGTTGTTTTGTCACCACAATGAACAGATCTGTACAGTCCTGGCTGCATTGAGCAGCATAAACTACATAACTCTCTTTATGCCTGGGTGTTTTGGCAACACAGGAGGGCCAACTCCTCAGGTCAAGACTCGCATCTGAAGGAGGAAAATCATTCCTTTGAGGACAACAATGGGAACATCTTGGCCAGATAGGACAGTTTGAAAAATAAGTAAAAGAATCTATGTCAAACTGGAACGACCGTCTTTGAACAGAGGAGGTGGCCTGTGACACTACTTATCAGCCATCTACAATGCAGTACTGAGTTCTCCACCCAGACAGCTTAACAACCATTCACACCTGGGCTCACCTAGCCCTAGAAACCCACATGAAGGCCGGTTCGGTCAACGACCCAGAAGTGGCCCTAATGACTCTAAAGCTCAGAGCTCACATATGTCCTTAACAACCCTGTAAGGACACTCCCACACAGAGGATGAAAGCCTGAAACTCCCCTCCAGTCAGTTCCAACTGAAGAAGCCTCTTGGATGAGAGGTGAAACGTCTTCAGGAAACTGAAACATGTCCAGCTGCCATGATACAGCACCTAGATTTACCATGACCTGGATGACTGCGAACCTTCATCAACCAAAATGTATTTCATATCGCATTAAAAGCTCATTAATCAATACAATATATCTTGTTTGTTTAATATGTAGAAAATTAACTTTAGAAACTACAGTACAAAGGAGCCTCTGGCCTAGAAGTACTCCACAATTTATAGTTTTTCGAACAACCGAACAAGATTCGACATGTTAATAAGTGGAGCTTTTAGGATGCTGGTGGAATTTAGCAGAGACCACCTCATGTCAGGAAAAGGATGGAAAGAAACGGAATAATTAGGGAACCAGTTTCAGCGCAAATGACGAGCAAACTGTATAATAAGCTCGTAATGGAGCAGAATAATGTACAGATAAAGGCAGGAGCACCGATGCTTGTGGCTACGGCCATTCAGAGCAGTTGGCAGCAGCGGCAGCAGTGTTGAGCAGTGCCACTTCAGTCAGATAACACGGTGTGTTCTCTGCTGCAGACATCACACGGTTGTTTGCTGTTAAGGAAGCTGTAGGATTTTAAAGCTGCAAGAGCCCAAAGTCACTTGAGTGGGGGAGGCAGGAATATCTAAACTTCTTAATATTGTATTTGCGTGTGCATGGATTGCTCTACTCAAACACCTTGTAGGCCTTTGATTCGCTCTCTCACCTGGGCTCAGCACAAACTATGAAACAGTACAGAGCAAACATTGTACTTGAGCTTTAAAAGCATAGGTCTCTGAGGCAGAGGACTCAACCGCTGTAATTCTCAAATAACTCACCGCTAATAACGAGTCTGCAGCATTCACCACCGGTACTTAGTTTTGTTCTAACATTGTTCTGCATTAACCAACCAAAACACTTAGAAAAGGTAATGCATATGTCAAATATTTGACTCCACCGCGGGCTCTTCTTGATGACTCTCAACATCAAAAGCACAGGCAATTTATTCTCTCTCTTAGTCTGAATGTGAAGAGGCGCTAGCACTTAGCTTTGTTTGTGCAGTGGGTGGGTGGAAGCTGCTTCTGCTGTTCTATGCTCAAGTTGGAAAGTAACTTAGCCAAGAGGTGATAATGACTGTGTGGGAGAGCAGACAATCAAATGATGTTGCCTAAATGAGAAAGAATACGATGTAGGTTATGAGCTTTTATCCATTTTTTTTTTTTTTTCATTATTATTATTATATGAGAATAAGAGTTCAGGATCCACGCCATCCCCGGAATCATTGTTCAATCGAAGCGGGCTAAAGAGGTGATATTGTGGTATGTTATATTTTCAAAATGTTGTGCTGGATGAGCACAAGCAATCACACTGGGAAGTGGAATTCAGTACTTCAACTCTTCTTCTTTTTCTTTTTAACCCAGAGATAGACACTTGAGCTGCCAACTCATACTTCAGGCACACTCAAGGTGCAAATCAATTGACTTCAGACGCACATTGGAACTCTCAAAACAGTACACTGATGTAGAATTTCACTCCTACAACCTTGCCTGACTCATGATAGATAGTTAAAAATATGTATAAAAGAAAACGCTATCAAAATCAGAACCAGAGATTCATTATTCTTTCACCTTCATTATCCATTGTGCGATCTCTGCAATTTGTGTGGGCTACTGTATGTTAGTAGTAGCTCATGTAACCTCGAGCTACGATGTCTGGTAAGCACGCCTCTAGTTAACCAGGTTCTGTATCTTGGCTGCTAACCTCTTTCAAATACAGTTCTTGCAGTTACTGTTATTGTGCACCCTAAAGGTACCAGCACTCATTGTACAGTCGGCCCTGTACCCGTTCCATGCTCTTCATCATATACCACATGTTTTTACCAATACCTTGACTATAAATTGAGGAGCTGACGCTTGCATTGCATTTTGTGACTCATGATGCTGTCCTGTTGACAACGCTGAAATCCTGGGCTTTATATCTGCCGTGCGTGTGCTTTGTCTGTATGTGTTCATCTGGATCCACTGCCGTTTTAATTGCCCCCACAGAGCCCCGAGTAGGATCCACAGGATTTTATATCACTTGCATTCGGGTTGTACTTGATGTACATTTTTATGCCGGTTGCCAATCGGAGGAGGCAACAGATGTGCCTTGTTTGCTCTCATCCCACACTGCCCACTCGAAGACGCACAGGCTCGCATCTGTAGGAAGTGCAAATGAGTGTCTGTGGACGCTTGATATTTCTGACGTTCTGCGAAGAGCTCACAGCTGGAGCGTGCCTTATTTTAGCAGCACGGGTTCAGGACGTGCACATGTTTTTCACACATGCAGGCAACCATGCTCTTGGTCTGCACTAGTGTTAATTTTGACAGCAAATTCTGATTTAGTCTTAGTCTTAGTCTTTTGAATAACACACCATTTAGTTTTAGTCATATTTTAGTCATCTGAAATCTTTTAGTCTTAGTCTAGCTTTAGTCGACTAAATATCATAAGAATTTTAGTCTTAGTCTAGTCTTAAATCTTTTAGTCTTAGTCTAGTCTTAGTGAGTGGTAAATCTCTCTCTCAATTCAATTCAAATGGCTTTATTGGCATGAGCTAACACTGTACATATTACCAAAGCAAGCGTTTGGAAATAAGAAATAATAATAATAAAGGAAAACAATATTTACAATAAATTACTTATAATCTATACTGTTGGTAATACTGTAACTATGACTGACTCATAGTCACAATCAATCAATCTCAGTCAATAAGTAATTAATAACAATGAATCAATCAATCAGTTTGTGTCAGCTGAAGATGTCCTCTCTCTCGATCGAGATCGAGATGAGTCGTCTGTAAATGTGGCCTCAATTTGGTGGTGTTTTTGCTCCACACGGTTTGCAGACGGTCTGGTTGTCATATGTGAGGTGTGCTCAGATGTCAATTCTTCGTTTTCTAGCTCTGACATTTCTTTTGTTCATGAGGTATGCTGTTGCCCTCGGACCGGGTGCACTGCAAAAACCTTAACGCTAGCATCTTTCTAATGAGTGAAGTCAGATGAAATCCGCTAAAGCTGTCCAACTAAATATCATGTAAACAACCTAACTCTTGTGAAAACGTCCACAAAACTGCGCAAACTCGTCTTTGTTCTCCTTCTGTGTTAATGCTGCTGCCTCTGTTTAGCTTGCTGCGGCTTTTTTTGAATGGCTCTGCTGTAATCTGCATTGGTCAACCTACCCTCAAAAGATTCGCTCTGATTGGATCTCTTCTCCATTAGTCCCTCCCTAACATTTTCGTCTCATTTTTATTCGTTGACTAAAGTGTCAGTTATTTTTCGTCACAGTCTTTGTCATCATATCAGACTTTTTATTTAGTTTTCATTAAGTTTTCGTCCGTGAAAAAGGTTTGTTGACGAATATTTTTTGTCATAGTTTTCGTTAGCGAAATTACCACTAGTCTGCACGCTTGGAGCTACACTGCATATATGCACTTTTTCAATGTAAAAAGCTTCTCCTCACTCAATTCTGCTGAATTCAACTTAGTTTTGCTTTTACTCATCAGCTTGGACTTAATCCCAGATGCCCCGATTTTGCCCTGGAAAGGTCAAAAGTCCTCCAGGCATCTCATTCTCAGTCTATCTCATTCAAATGTTCATTTTGCTCACTTCTGCCCTCCCATCTCAGTGCAAGACCTGAATCGTCTTCCTTCTTGCTCTCCTGTGTAAAAGATCAAGAACCCTCTAAGAAGTAATAATGCATACCGTGGAGCTGCCGTGCATTCACCCTGCAAAATTACCCGTCCGTCCAGCAGCTGTCCTGCTTCAGCCTCAGTGTGCTTAAAGATGCAGAGTGGAAGAGACAGATGAAGAGTGAAGAAAAGAAGGGGAGACTGAGAGAGGACTGTTGAGTGGAGGTAATGATGGTAGAGTGGTAGAAAAGGTGGGGCAGGTGGGGAGCGGGAGAAAGGAAGGAGATAGAGAATTTGCGGAAGATGGAGGCTCTGTCGCAGCGCTGATGTGTGGACGATGGGTGGACAGGGTCGTTGAGTTGTGGCTCTGAAATGGGTCCTGACAGAGTCATTTCTCAAGTGGAGATTTACCCAGGCTCTTTCCAACGTTGGAAGGACGAGAGTGAATGACCCTTTCCACTTGACATGAATATTTAGTTGCTGAGAGTGTTCGCAGGCTGCTCCGTAGAATGACAAATCCTGGTCAACTACCCATATTCTGTTCCCATCCCTTTTTTCTCCTCTTTCTAACTGCCACTGCCTCCCATCTAATCTATGGGTCTGTTTGAAGAAATGGAACATTCAGATAGTGGTTACACGTTAAAAAAAAAAAGGCAGGTGTTAGTACATATGAGAACCAAAACATGACAGCATGTCATGTGGATCCACGATCAACCCCAAGCAGGTCAGCACTTCACGTTCTCATTACCAACTCATCAGATTCAGCAGCTTGGAAAGTGGCCTCAAGCTTTAAACCGGGTATGTTACATGTCGCAACTCGTATTGTGCGAGACAGTTACATTACTTGTGTAGGTAACTTACTTACTACATAAATTAAAAACCAAATCACTCCTGATTACTGGTCACAACCAGACACAAACTGAGGTCTCCCGCGAGAAAAGCCCTGTGAATGACCAACCCAACAACCCCAACCACCCCCTGACACACTCTTTATACTACAGCATTAGAGGGGCAGCTCAAGTAGTGTCACTACAGGCTAGCGGTTGAACCGCTGTCAATCATCTTTTGCTGTATGTTAAAGGGATGGTTCAGTTTTGTTGAAGTGTATTGTCCCTGGTCAGTTTACAGGTGATTGCGGTCGGTATGCTGCCAGTCTGGAGAAGCAGAGAGTAGCAGGGATGTAAAGCAATGGACTACTATAGATGGAGTCAGCAGACAAATGTATTTTAGCTACCTGAAAAAAAAGGTCCACCTGAAATAAAATCAGTGTGACGGTTTTGGTTTTTGGTAAGTTATTTCCTGTTTTATTTTGTAGTCCTCTCCTTGTGTTTTGTTGTCACTTTCTTCTTCCTGCTCACCTGTGTTCTGTTTCCCTCCTGTGTTCCTGTGCTCCTTCCCACTTAAGCACTGCCCTGTTCCCAGTGTCTCTCCACATGTACCTCATCCTTGTTAGTTCAGTTTGGACATCAACCTGTGTTGTTCACTCACTCTGTTGGTTTACCTGTTTCCATCCTGTGCTCCTGCGCCCGTCCCCTGGTCCTCTGTCCCGATGTGTTCCCGGTGTGTCTGATTTGTTTTCTCATGGTTTTTCTGGTTTGTCCTCAGTTTATCTTATCTCTCTTCAGTTTTTTTTCCTCTGACTTTCCTTTGCCTGTCTTTTGTAAACGTCTTTTTAAACTTGATGACTTAACTGGACATGAGCTCATCAGGGCTCGCTTTTTGGTCTTCTTTTTGTTTGTTGTGTGTCTGCGTTTGCGCCCCTTTCTTGTTAACAATCATTTTAGGTGTAAGATATATTTAGAATGCTTTCACGGCTTGCAGTCAGACAGCCTTTTCCCTTGGCACGACATTTTCTCAAACATAGAACTTCTTAATCAGATCAGCTGTTTGGGTCAACTTTAAGTGGTTCATGGAAGAGACAAAAAAATACAAGAAATATGAAAAATAAGTGATTTTGACAGCAGTGATGAAATGCTGTTCACCGTGAAGATAAGACAAAACCCTCATGAACTGGAGTATACAGAATAAGAACTTTAGGAGAGAAAGAGAGGAGAAACAGTGACAGTTGCCTATTTAAACATCCAGCATTTGGAATTGTGTTTCTGGCCATTTGATAAATGTTAGTCCAGTAATCCTTCTCCATTTAGCTGGTGTCTATCAAGTCAGCTGATGAAAATATCTTTTTGCCAACATAATTCTAAAGCTAGTCACTGTCTTTGTGTGCCTACTGATTGATGCTTTTCAGGTTGCTTATACTGTGGGGTTTACGAGTACTGCCTGTTGGAGCTTTAAACAATGTTGTTGATGACACCAGTGAGACTGAATCCAAACAGTAAAGCTGCAAATATAAAATGCAGAGACGGGTAATAACTCTCTGTGGGTTTGTTTCTCGCACATAAGGCATAGTTATTTGACCCACTGCTTTGATAAAATGATTAGTGAAGCTTTAAACAGAATTCGGTTTACATACTAGGTCACATTTAATGTAAAGTGGTCGGTGTGATTTAAACTGGTACCAGTCTGCACTGGCAGATTTGTGACTTTGCACAGATTTAACATAATTCTATCTTTCCTCATAATGTCCACCAGCTGTGTGATATCCTGTGATTTCCCAGCATGCCAAAACTCCATTATTCGATATGGAAGGAATGCCATATCCCAAAATGAAATGGCGTGGCTTACCAAATCTGATTTACCCTCTGCATCCCAATATGGCCGGACAAAAACCTCCAAATGCTGAGTCAAAATCTCTTGTACATGCTCTGTTCCTGGAGCTGAAACATTTTCCCCCCTATCCCAGTCTCAGTTGTACTCCAGTAGCAGCCGGTGTGTTCTCTAAACACGCCTTTTATTATCATATTACCAGCCATGGCTGCAGAGATTTGGAGGGAGATTTGGACTCAGGTTGGATCATCTGTCTATATACAGGCATTAGCCATGGCGCTGCAGGCTGGCTGAACACTGCACCGGGGCTCAAGTGTTGGAGGCAGAGCTTCCAACAAGGTACCGAGGAAAAGAAAATCCATCCAGCTCATTATTCTGTTGCTTTCTGGCTTTGCCTGCTTTAGCACCAATTCTGAGCATTCACCTGTGGCACCCATGTCTTAATTTTCTCTTTTTTAAGCCAATGTCAAATCTAATACCATCAGCCCCTGTTTCACTCATTAAGTAGGACATCTGAAGGGTTGCTATCATCCTCACTAAAGGTCATCCTCAGTACACTTAAAGAAAAGGTCAGGCATAATGTTCATGCAGCTTCCTGGCTTCTGTTGCATTTTCTTGCACAGGAGGAAAGAGAGAGCACAGATGCAATTTGCCTTTAGGCCGAATGGTAAACAATGGTGACAAGAACAAGTTTTCAATAACTACACAGAAAAATGGAGAGAATTGACAAATAAAGCATGGCCTTGTTTCCTTTTATTTAATCTTCACTTCAGTTGTATTACACGGGGAGTAAATAAGGAAGGATATGAAAACCGACAAACAATAAACCGCTGTGCGTTCGCGAGTGTAGGTGGCTTCCCTTTTCTCACTTTGTGGTCAGCTTGCAAGCACGGGCTTTACGCGTGGCCATGGTGTGTTATTATGGTGAGTGGTTAGTACAGGAAGAGAATGGTTTGAGGCAATCTTTTTTATCCTGCTGGATCTCTCTCTGGGTGGAGAGATTGGGCTTTGTAGTTGTGATTGGAGGGAATTAAAGCCTGCCTTTGGTCGCTGGAAATAGCAGACAACTGGGAAACAGGTTGTGCCTGCGACTGGTGTGCAATGTGTGTATGTGTGTTTGTGTGTGTGTGTGTGTGTGTGTGTGTGTGTGTGTGTGTGTGTGTGTGAGTGTGTGTGTGTGTGTGTGTGTGTGTGTGCATGTGAGTGTGTGTGTGTGTGTGTGTGTGTGTGTGTGCAGTAAAAGAAAAAAGAGAGAGATTAACCCACACAGTCGCACATCATTCAGCCGCTACTCCAGGCCGCCCTTTTCCTCTCACCTTGGCTCAATATGCACACTGATAATGGCACTGAAAGGACCCCTGCAGTTCACTTACCTTTTCAATGACTTTAAGTGTAATTTATAACGTCTCTATACTGTATTTGTGTGTTACCTTACACTTCTTTGCTTATTAAAGTTTTTTCAGTATTGATGAAACGCTGAGGTACTCAGTCAGATAAGCAGTTCCAGTATACGGCGGATATTGTGTTAAAAAGTGAAAGACACCCATATGAATAGTAAAAGGAAGTGAATACTTGCGTAAGTTCTTCTGATACGAACTGTACAAAAGCAATTTTCTGGCAATAAATGCACTTAAGTATCACAAGTTCAGTTCAATGTAAATTAGACTTACATTTACATGCATGCACATACTGAATGCTGTGGGGGTAAAGTTATCAGATAAATGTAGTGGAGCAAAAAGACAATGTTGGCCTCTAAAATGTAGTGAAGAAAAAGTTGAAAGTAGCATAACATGGAAATACTCAAATAAAGTACAAGTGTGTCAAGATGGTATTTGAGTAAATGTGCTTTGTTGCCTTCCATCATATATCTCAGTGCAGTTTATATCCACGTGTGTCCAGACTTGTGTGTCGAGGATTTGAGGCAATTTGATATACTGTATATTGTAAGTGTATTTCTTGTCTGAAATGGTAGTTAGGCACAACAACAGTGAGATGAAGATCAATGCTGTACGTCGAATGCACCGTGTAAGTTAATTGAGAGACACAAACAAAGTCCAACTCCTATAATGTGTTCACAGGCTTGGCTAATAAAGCTGATTCTTACAGAACACAGGGATCCTACGAATTCTGAAAGATTCTTCACACGCGTGTTGAAGCTGGCAGCATGGGTGACCTAATCAATCAGCACAGTTTCAAAGATGGCACCCGAGATTAGTGTCACCAATTCAGTGTCTAGCCGAAAGTGATATGTGGTCAAAATCTCCCCGTCTGTTTCTGAGTTATGGCATCAAATGATGGACTGAAAAGTGTTTTCGGAGAACATTATGATGTCACAGTGAAGTAGACCTTTGAACATCTTGACATAAAATGTCATCACTTCATCATTTTATCCTGTTAGACAGACACATGTTAAGTTGCTCTGAAATGTGTGTGATGAAGAATGATGATACTAAAGATGGGACCAAAATAGCTAATGAGGCCCTCTTGTGCAATTAATGTGGATGCAGTAGGAGGAGGCGCATGTGGAGGTAAATTCAGTTTGAAATGAATGTCTATTTAAAAAACGAGACAGCTGAGGTGAAAATAACACCTGCGCAACCTCAGTCAAGCCTTAACTTTGCTCTGGTAAAGACAAGTTATTGAGAATGAACCCTGCTGAATGTCAATAGTGCATCTTGTTCTTAGCCTCTAGCATATTAGTGTGTATCTTGGCACATCTGTATCATGAGCAGTCATTCTGTTTTCATACTGTGCGGAGAACAACCATCTTGATGGGCGCCAATTCTGTGTTTCCTCCCATCAAGAGAATGCAACACAAGCATATCTTATATATCTTTGATGGGTGTTTATTCCTTGGATCACCATCGTAACATCAGTGTGTTTGGCTATTGTGCTCATCAGGACCAAAGCCACAGATATCATGACTGATAGTGAGATGGATCCACAGGCTCAAGCTCAGGCCTCACTTAGACAGCAGGTGTAAGGCTTGTGTTCTCCTTGAAATGACAGGGTAAAGAGAAATGCCATTTTGCTGCTTTTTTCTCATTTCTATGCCCCTGTTGTGAATCCATTTTCATTTTGCACTGTTGGTTAGACAATGCAAGCAATTTGGGGACATCACCTTGGGCTCACCATTTTCTTTTACCATTTTCTGTCTACATTTTCTAGACTGTATGGATAATCCGATTTTAAAAAACAAATCTAGAGATGAATCAATAATTAAACCCACAGCGTCGTGCAGCCGCAGTTCTAGTTAATGTGTTGTTCACAGGAAGAAAACAAAGTCTTGCTTGAAGCACACTGATGAGACAATAACAGGCAGTGCAGATGAAATGTGAGGCGGTATCACTGACTGCAGAGACGCTTCTTTTATCTTTACTTCTCTAAAGGGATTTCAACTCTCACATCGGCCTCTCCGCACCATGACATCCTTGAAATGATACAACTGTCCGACACGTAACCTGGCCCATCCAATAAAATCCTTATTGTGAATGAGTCATGGGATAACAATACGATGGCGAGAGAGAAGGAGAAGGAGGAGAAAGGGGCAGATGAGCAAGTCCTTGTATTTAATATTGGTGCTGTTGAAGGGCGATGGATTCGAGTTGGGGGTGGGAGGGTGGAGGGTTTGCTCGAAACCCCTTCCCAACCCGTCTCCTCATATTGTTCTCCCTCCTCTGAGTTTTATCACAACAACATGGGCTGCCAGATAGCAGGCCACGCCACTGGGAATAACAAATCACACTCGTTTTACAGCAGCATCCAAGGCAGATAGAGGAAGAAAGAGGAGAAGGAAGGAGGGAGCAAGGGGAGGCTGATGGAGCATTCAGAGGGTGGGAAATAATGGGTCGCAGTCGGGAATGAGGCAGAAAACCCAGAACAAAGCTTTGCTATGGTGTGTGCATGTGTCTCCATTCTCTTGTTTGAATGTCTATCTGTTGCAGTAGAGTGCTCTAAGTGAATGAGGAATCAGGGTTTTGTCTCCGTATCCACATTTTGTCAGCCTTTTTTGTAAGAAAAACACGTTTGGATTCGTGTTGCGCCTTCCTATATTTGTTTTCATCGAGCGGCAAGACTTTGTCTCCTGGCTTTTCTCCGGCTGCATGCTGCTGTCAGAGTGAAGCGAGCGCTGATGGAGAGGGAGAAATTGAGCTCATGAAGGCTCCAACCGACTAACAGGAAGGGAGACGGAGACAAGCCTGAGGCGCTGACGGTCCCAGGAGCGGCGGCGTGCACGTGTCCACGCGTGTCTGAGTCAGCGTGCGTGTGTGAGATTTTGCGTCCGTGTATGCATGTGTGTTGGGGAGGTCCCCTCGAGGGGGGCAACAGAGGGGGGATGGAAGTGCTACTGATCATCAGCCCCCAGGCCAGCCACTTGAGACTCTCAACATATGGAAATCACATAAACACACACACACACACACACACACACACACACACACACACACACACACACACACACACACACACACACTCTCAGGGGGGTGATGCGATTTTTAGGTACACGAGCTGAATGTTGAGGAACACCGGGCGGCAGAGAGGGACCTTCGAATGTCACCCTGTGGAGTTTCTTTCTCTGTTTTCGTCTCTTTCTCTGAAAAGGTCAGCCGAGGTGAGGGAAGCAGCCGAGTGCCGGTGACAGGGAGATAAAGTTGAGGTGGAGAAAGAGGAGGAACAGAGAGCGATGGGACGGAGCGAAGATGAGATGATGAAAAACCTCATAAAATGGGCTGGCATGAAAAGAAAGGGACAGGCTAAAGGGACGTTAAATAATGTGTGAAACTTTAGGGCTGCCGCAGAGTTCGGCTGCTGGGGTCTGACTGTGAGAGGCGGAAAGAAAAATAAAACGAGACGGATGCTGTCAGAGAATCACAGGAGAGGAACCGAGAGATGAAACGCAGAGAGGCAGAGGGGAAATAGTAAATATATGAAGGAGAATAATTTAGATTGTTTTAGAGTACACACCTCGTTAGATCAGGCTCATAACGTCACCTTCCAGTGATATTCAGAAAATCACAATAGCAATGAAAGAGTCAACACTCATACAGGGGAGATAATGAGAGCTCTGTAATGATGGAAAAGCTTGTAATGAAGTAAAGAGGGAACAACAGGAGAACAGCTGCTGATCAGATTAAAGCAGAATTAAAACAAAATGACTGCACTGCATCAGAGAGGATGACAGCTGAGGACGAAATGATGACAAATAACTCATACTCATGTTCTAGCTAATGGAAAAAAAAGGGGGTCTGACTCCTATTCATTATCTCTGGTCTTCCGTTTCATTACTCTCTACCACCATCCCTCCATTACAATTATTTTTTCCCCCTGTGGGTTCCCGGCCACAGAGTCCGGTGGGCATTTCCATCTCCCCACAGGGGCCTAAATGAGACTCAGTGAGGCGGCTGAGGTGTTCCGCAGCACGGTGGAAGACACATACTTGAATACACTGAATACATTGTTTCTACTGATATGACCATCTACACCAGATGCATTAAAGAAGATTACAAATTGATGGTAAGCAGGTCAAATTTAACAATTACAGCAAACAGTAACTAAGAACTTTAAAAAAACGCTCAATTTTCAGACTTGTTGGGAGAGGAGAAGCTGCTCAAACTTTGTGAAAGACTATGTTCAACATATCCTTAACTACTGTAATGTGCCTCTCGATCCAGGATAGATTTCGGACCCTTAAATCATCTCACCTCAACTCCAGTAGAGCTCAAAGTCATTACAGCAATTTGGTTAAAAAACTAAATTATTAGGTTATTTTTGGCATCAGAACACTTTACGTTAAATTGAAATCATGATGATGGGACATTTTTTGGGGTTCGTACCAAACAAATATGCTTTCTTACAACTGGAGAACATGATGTTGTTTTGTCACACATTATGCCTTTGTCAAAGAATTGCACCATCTGCACGTTAGTTGTTGCACTTTTGATAATATCTTGGTGATATTAACTATATCTTTGGTGCATATCGTTGGTGCAACCCTAATGGCCTGTATAGTATTTGTACACATCAACATGTAGATATGGAGGTGCCATATGTATTCAATAACACATGTATGGTGCTTTGTATCTACTGTGAGTGGTCATTTTACATATAATGATGTATTGATATTAGGGGTGCACCGATCCGATATTAAGATCGGATATCGGCTCCGATATTGACAAAATGGCTGGATCGGGGATCGGTAAAATGAAACAGATCCACCGGCCGATCCTTTTTTTTTTTTTTTTCCGCCGTCGCAGCACATCCTACGTCATTCGTCAGCGTCAGTGTGTCGCATGCTGGAAGAGCACTAGTTGTTGTTTGACCAACTCTTTATTAGCTTATTCTCAGGTTCAGCTGCTATGTTTTATTTTGTATTCCTGTTTGCAGGACGTTACACGTACTCACGTCACATTTCTCCGCTGATTAGCTAGTAGCCCCGCCATCAGTTGTTAGCCTCACCGGTCAGCTGTTAGCCTAGCAACGCTAACTTTCAAACCGACGTACTCAATACTATGTGGGCTGTCCATCGTTGCTCCGTTGGTCCTCCCTCCACCACAACCTCAGGGTTATTCACCGCCGGGCTGCTTTGTCTCCTCCTCTGCTGCTGCAGTCTCCCCGGCTCGCAGCGATGCTGGATGGTCGCCCCGCTGTGTGCTCGGAGCCTCCAGACGCTAGTTTGTTTACAGACGGTGCTACTAACTTCAGTGCTAGTGTTCCCTCCGTGCTGACTGACAGGCGCTCCATTCATTCTTTGATTTGTTTGTTCCACTTTGTTACGTGTGTCCTTGGGTACCCTGACAGGCGCTATATAAATTAAATGTATTATTATTATTATTATTATTATTATTATTATTTACACATGTTTACAATGTTCGGTAACTGTTTGATTATTTTGTCTTAGTTAGGAAAGTCTGGTGCCTTTAGTCCCTTTCACATGGTGGAAGGTAAACAGTTTATTATTAATTCAACAACGGTATCGGATCGGTATCGGGTATCGGCCGATATGCTCAGTCCAGGTATCGGTATCGGATTGGATCGGAAAAAACTGGATCGGTGCATCTCTAATTGATATGTATGTATACATTGCATGAACATGTGAGTTTAATGAAAGACCGAGCAAGCATGGTGTTGAATGTGCAGGGGTGCTGATTGCCTTAAAATTACATAGAGATGCAAAACAGTGCACTAACACATTAATATCCCCTATCGAATGATTTATTGGCAAGTCTTACGTTTCTTTTTCAGGATCTTTAATGTGTGGATTGCTGCCTTCTTTGGATTTTTAGAAAAACATCAAATTTGTTTCAATATGTCATTGGTTGCATGTCCCATAAAGGACCATGACAATGCACATTAAGCACATTTTTGATATCTTTTTAAGTGGGTTTAGCAGTTTTTTTGTGTGTGTGTTGAATCATCCATTCATTATTCTCAGGCTTTTAAAACTAGCTTTGTGGAACTTCTGTGCTGTTCTTGAAGCCGGATGGGATGGTGCTCGAAATGGCAATTATGTGGCACTTTTCCAGTGCGGAGAGGATTTGCATTTCCATTACAACAGGGACACCTGCTTAAAGTGTGTTCTCTTACTAAACCTTATCAAGTAGTTTGATGTCTTTCGTCCATGTCCTTGGTTGGAGGATGGGTTTCAGCCCAGGATAGATGCCATTCTCTTTTGGTCCCAATCCGAATAAAATGATGGATCCAAGAGTTTTTCAACATTTTCATTCATTTAGGGAATAATGCATGGATGTTGATGGAGGGAAAATGGTGTATTCATGTGGTTGGTATCTATGATTGAATACAATCAGATTAAAATCTGGATCCAACATATTTAAATTTGAATGCTAAATAAGGCTTTGTTGGAGTAAAGGGGACCATGGGGCCTTTCTGAATGTAATACTGCTAACTTGACCTCAGATTGAGAAAATGTTAATAATATACTCTGGTATGAATTAAAATAATAATCAGAAAAAAAACCCTGAATACTTCCTCTGCTGGAATTTTTTTAATTCCCCAGTTCAAATTATTGTCCTCGTCTGCTCATGCATGATAACAAGTTAAACTGGGATGGTGAAGTTTGCTAAACGTGCTTTTGCTCACGGAGCTACTGGGCTTGTTTTGTGTTGAATCAGCGCGAGAGGTGGCTGCTTTACTTGCCCGTCAGTTATTCTGAGGAGTTTAAAGAGCTCAAGCAGTACAGTTATACGACATCAACACGGCCTTGATTTGCCATTTTACTCAAGCAGCACAGTTTTAGCTTTAATAAGGTTCCTGGCTACAACCTTCTTAACTTTGCCTGAGGCCTTCAGCTGTCCATAAACGCTGTGCCTCCAGCTCCATCCCAACCCTCCCTGCTGTTGGTCTGAGTCTCAACCCCTGTTAAAGATTGACTTTCAGGCTCAGCTCCAACTGATACTCATCTCAGCATGACAATAAAATACTAATTACCATCGTTGCTTTGTGGCACGGCATTTATATCTGTCCTGACAAAGCCTCCTTTCTCTTCTCCCTTCACCTCACCTCGCAGTCACACCGGCAGAGCGGGAAGCCGCTCTCTCTCTTAAATGGATTAACGCTCTGATGGAAGTGGCTGGGGCTCGGTGAGGGTGTGTGAGAGGCGTGTGACTGATGGAATTAACCATCACAACGACAGGGTGCAAGGGGGTGAACGGGGGTGTTGAGCAGTGACTGATAGAACAGTGCGCTGCTAGAGGGAAAAGAATGGATGAGAAAATGTGATTGATAAAGCAAACACTTGGTATCAAGGCTGGAAATGATGGTGAGGTGAGAGACGGTGGGAGCAAAGCGTTGGCTGCAGGGTCATAGGGAAACGAGATGGTAAGCTTGAAAAGGGAAACAAAAAAGTTTGGAAACAAGAAGAGAGGAAAGTGCATGGGAGAAGGAAACAGGAGAGTGACGGGCGAGGAAATCCTAGCCATATTTAAGAGGGAATGGAAGGCGATAAGCGGGAGATGGACGTTGCTGCAGGGTTTAGAGGACGTTTGTATGCAGCGTTATGATTTGCAGAGGAAGGCCACGGCAGTGATGTGATGGATAGCAGCATTGTGTGAGGCCAGGGCACATTCACGCACACGATTTAGACCAAACACTGGATGGATGGATGCAAGATTCTTCTGTTCATTTAAATGGATGGAAATCCATGCCTCATTCCCGTGAATGACAGCAGAAAAGAAATATGCAGTAGGAGGCACCCTGAAGGAGAAACACTGAAGACATTTAGCTGTATGCCCAAAAGATTTTTATGCTTCTCTCCATCGGAATACCGACTCTACGGGGAGAGAGACAATCTATTAATTCACTGAGTTTGCTATTGTAAGTACTATTCTTCAAGATTTGCTGCAGCTTTATCGAGCTTTTTCTTTTTTTTACACGTTTGTGTGTGCATCTAGTTTGGTTTGAGTGAAACAGACAAGCTGAATTGAACAAACAGGGTGCATTAGCTGTGACTGACAGATGAATATCCATCCTGTTTGTGACGAAAGACACAGGACAACAGAGTATGTTATCGTTTCTCTCCATGTTTGCATTTTTTCTCAGCGGCTGAGGCTGATTTCGTGTCTTTAGGCACTGTAAGCTGCAACAGGAACGAGATTACGGGCCTCTGCTGGGAAATTCTCTCCAGATAGCTTGCATATCACTCGGCTGACTTTATTGTGCCTGTGGTGATGTAATCCCAGTGCACATCGGCAAACATGCGTACACTTGAGCGCAAGTTTGCACGCACGCACGCCCAACTACCCACCTACATACAAACAGAAACCTCCATGCTGCCCTAAGTGAGTGAACTGCACTTGTCTCTTATCTCTCTGCTTGTTGCTTGTTTAGAATTCAGCTTGCAGACAAAGCTCGATCCCGCTCTGTTCTGTTGGGGTGTTTAAATCCTGCATCTCACACGCCTAACCTCGGGGTACACTTCAACTCAATTTCACACTTGCCAGCTGCTAGAATGTCCTAATTCAATTTACCCTGTTTAAGGAAGCGGAGGCTTGCTCTCTGGGGAAAGTTTAAAGCACACAAGAAGGAATGGTCTCGTCAGCTTTAGTCAGTGGCCCACAGCTGCATAGCTCGCTGAACAGATAGCCTCCGTGCAGGCTGCAGGTAGTGCACTTGAGTGGACAGTGTGATGCCATGATTGCATTCACAGCAGTCATACTGATGATCGATACATGGGATTATGCCTGAAATAGACCAGATCAAACAACACTTCTGCTGATCCCTTTTTATTGCACCATAGTGTCATGACATGTGGTGACACAGAAACAGGCACGTTTATCCAGAAAAATACAGAAAAGTGAAGAAAACTCTATAGCAGATTTAATAGTTGTTTTTTTTAAAGGTGACCTACTATGCCCTTATTTCCCATTGCTTCAGTGTTTTATATATGTTCCTGTGCATGTAAGATCTTGAGGGTTGAAAAGCCCAAAGTCTGCGTCAACGGGAGCTCATCTCTCCCACAGAAAACACTGCGCCTGAAGTGTCTGAAACCCCTCGTCAGCAGTCTTGCCTTGAATTCAGTGACTGTGTCACATCATATGTCACCATGTCTCACATTTGCATAATTAATCACAAGCTAACTGGAAGCTGAAAACAGGACTGAGACAACTGCAAACACGCTGAGCGGTGCTGGCTCAGGCGTGTGTGAGCTGACCAATCAAAGGAGACTGGATATCTGGGAGACAGGAGAGAAAAGAGAGGGAGAATGCAGTGCTGCTGTTTTTTTTTTGTTTTTTGTTTTTTTGAGTATTCAAGGCATGTTAACCTTTTTATAAAGCTGAAACTGTATCTCCTTTAAATAGTTCCTTGTCCGTGTACAGTTGTTACAAAATGAGACACTGTAAAGACAAGTTTACTGTTGTTGAAACTTCATATCATGTTGTTATGAAGGCTAAGAGAGTTGCAGTCTTTACCATGGCCTAACCATCCATTCAACTGTTGGTTATTGATAATAGGATAATGCATATAAAATTAAAGACTGTTTTCAGGTTATGTCAAAGGTTCAATATGTAAGAATTTCAGTGTAAAACCTTCAAGATTTTAATAAATGATTAGTAGAATGTGAAAAAATAAGACCTTTGACTTCATAATGTACTACATGTGTTGCAGAGATATCTGCTGAAGTTAGCATGCTAACCAGCTAGCCCTGCCCTGCCCCAGTCCGAAACTCTCAAGCTCTCCAGTCCTGACTACTAGCTGCTAGGGGTGTAACGATACACAAAAATCACAGTTCAATACATACCTCGGTTTTGAGGTCACGGTTCGGTTCATTTTCGGTACAGTATGGGAACAAAATGCAAAACATAAATTTGCTTGTTGTGTATTCAGAACTTTTGTAAACCAACAATTTATTGTAACATCATACAAAATATGCAAATAAAATAAAAAAAAATGAATACTGTTGTAAAGTGCTGCCTGGTAATAAGTTACATAAATTATTCTCAAATAAACAAAATATATATAAAATAAGCTTTCCAATGAAGAAAATATTCTCAAACAAGAAATATATGAAATATTATTAAAATAAATTCCTCACAGCTTGTTAAAGGCTTTTAACAAAACTTTTCCACAAGTAAAGTACAGCACTAACAGTTCCAGCATGTAGCCCTGTTCAGTTTTACTCAACCTTCATATTTTTTGGGCTTTCATTACGAAGATATAAGGACGACAATATGCACTGTTGGACGATTTATTGACAGTTGCGTTTTTTTGGACAGGCATCGACACAGTCACCTATACTGTCACTGTGTGCTCTGTAGTGCTTGTCGAACAGTGGTTTGCAGGTCGCAGCCCCCAGCATCTCCGTGTGGAATAGTAGTGTTCAAGCCACGTCAAAATGAATGTACATATACATGACTTGGATCGATGAGCAGGGTGATCAGAATGTTTTTCCTGGTTAGCAGACATGGCAGAGGACCCCTCTCGAGACGGGATTCTCAAACCACACCTCCAGCACATCTGGGACCCTCACCAATTAAAAATGAACACCAGTTAAACTGTCACACCAGAAACATGTCTTTCTCCGTTGCAATATTTAACCAGGAAGCCGCAGTGCAGGAGACTTTAGCGACAAGGGAGGGTCTTCAAACTGAGTCTGAATTCGACAGGTGGTCAATTTTTACATTTTCCCCCTTCAATATTGTTCCACTTCAAACACTGTTCTACCTGAAGTGTCCACGTTAATACACGACTGAAACTAAAACATGAACATGTGTCACATCTCCGCCAGGGCCACGTTCAGATCAAACAACAGCCACTCATATAAACCTTTCTGTCAACCAGCCAGTAGGCTTCACAAACCATATAACCACCTGTAACCAAGGTGAACATGGCCGTAAATAAAAGAAAGGTTCAACTGAAGAAAGGTTGAAAAGAACATGAGCATCAAACTTAATGCCTAGTGCGATGTATCCTTATAAACTAACATCAGGTATTAGTAAAATAGATTAAAAGTCATTATAGTAGCTTAGACTGTTTATTTATGCCTTTTTTAAACTAATGTACTGATCAAGGACGTTTCATTAAGTTCTGTACTGCTCCTTTAATAAATGCGGCAGTAACCAGCCAATCAGGTAACTACAGCACCACCTACTGGTGAGGGAGGGAAAATAGAAAGAGTGGGGCAGCCAGGGAGAAGCCAGACGTGAAGAAGTACGTTTTTGTAAACGTTGAGTAAATCTTCATAGTTTAAGCTGCTTAAGCAGTTAAACGTACCAGCAGCTAAGCTAAACCAGCGCAGGTACGTTTTTAATGTCGTGTCTTTCATCGGTTTTCTTCATGTTTATCGTGCTGGGAAGCTACATGCAACAGGCGCGGTCAAGTTTAGCTGCCATTTTAAGGCTGCGGTTCAGAGTAAATCAGCTCGGTGACAGTTCTCAACAAGTAGCGCGCTAAATTTGGTGAAGTGATATGTGAAACTAAATTATTTGTTTGCATACTGGACTGTTGGTAAACAGGTCAGTTAAAGCTGTGGACGTTGCACAGCGTTTACAAACTCGGAGCTGGAGAATAAAGCCAACCCCAGGAGAAACCACTTCAAGGATGAGGACACCAGAATTGCGGTAGGACTAACGTTAACATTAAAAAGGGCTGGTTACAGAAGTTTTCTGAGGGATTTGAGTTTTGCATCTTTATCCTGTGTTTAATGTATGTTATTTTGCATTTGTTTATGTCAACTTGTAATGCCAAAGAGTAGTGAGGGCCACAACTAAACTCTAAAAATAGGTCTAATAAGATAAAATCACAACTTAGAAACTGAATTGAGGAGAGACACTAGTAACTAAAAGACAACAAACTAAATAAACAATAAATTGTTTTCATGACAAACAACAAACTGAATAAACAAACTGACCTTAGAGGACAACACAGTTTCATACAGTTTAACTTTATATTTGACGGACCCTGCCACCTTTCTAGCTTCAAACACTGTTCTGGGGACCTATTTTCCCCTGAGAACAGTTTGTTTATTCAGTCATGGAAAAAAAGGTCATTTTAAAAAAGCTATAGAGTTTGTATTATTACCCCATTAATATTGTAAATACAGAATTTTTCTGAATTGAGTTTCTTCTCCAAACTACATAGTGCTTTTTTTTAAAGGAACATAGGTTGAACATTTTCACTTGAACTCGAACCAAACCTAAGGGTGATAAAAGGAGGGTAAAACATATTTTGTATGAGATGTTGCTTTTATTTTGAATGGTTATGGGATTTAAGTGCACAAATTCCAGTGTTTGTGACTTGGTGCCACATTTGTGTGTGTCAAGGTATGGTCATAAGACCTCTGGGGGGTTTCGTGTGGTGACTGGTTTGGAGTGAATGCTTTTGGTCGAGGCACAACTCTGACTGGGATCTGGGGAATTGGAGGCCTGGTCAACGGCTTGGGCTCTTTGTTGTGTTCCTCAAGCCATTCCTGAGCAGTATTTGTGATGTGACAAGGCATGTTGTCTTGCTGGGGGTTCCACTGCTTTTGGGGAGTGCCATTGTATAGATTCAATAAGGTCAGACACTGTTGTATCAATGGCATGCATGCTCACCGTTTCCCTCCAGTCTGCTATCCACCGTGTTGCTTTTACTTACACATTGACCCAGGAGAAATAGGAAAAATCTCAACAATCAGTATATTTTCCTTGGCAATAATGTTAAATACCTATAACTTAAACCTAAGCATGCATATTTGATTTGGAAAGCTCTTGTTTTGCCTTGTGAGGGCAAACATAAATCATCAGTGCTAAACAGCAGGAATAACCAGGTGTCATTAAACATGTTTACAAATGAATAAACATGACAGCTATGAGTGCACAGTAAGCTTTGCCCTTGATGTGATTATCCTGAATATTATTAATTGCATCTTGGCTTCTCCTCCTACAACATGCCGAATCGTCTGCAGCAGGAAAAAGCCTCTTGTCTCAAGTGGACCTTGCCCCTTTCATGCCAGTACACTCATAACTGCTTTGAAACATTCTGTGTAGACACGTACAGAATTTATAACCACACTTCGCGAGAGGTGTTATCCTGGACTGCAGTTACTGTTGATCTAGATTTTGGAGACACGTCTCCCAACTTCTAAATAAAAAAAAAATAGTCTCATCATTAGGAGTTAGTGGTTTTAGTGCTTACCTTTACCTTTGCAGCGAGGATTTCTCTAACACAGTTCTTGACTCTCGGCTGGCTTCAGGATTTTTGAGTAGAGTTACAATGAAAGTCATTGTCAAAAAGTTTGCTTGAAACTAAGCATGTTACTGAGGTTGATGGACATAGTGAAAGATGTGTCAGAATACATGAGATAAAGCTTAGCTTTAAATGATTCGCGTTTGAATAATAAAACAATATAAACAGATATGTTCATATCTTTGTAATTTAATGATTCTTAAATTGTACTTCACACATAAAAGGTAGAATAGAAAAAAATGGGCAGAATGTTTGAAGCATCTTATTGTTGCAGTTCATTGTGTTCAATTAGACAATGTGAGATGTTGTTGAGAGTCTCACAAACATGAAAGTAAAGTAAAGCAAACACTTTCCTCTGGAGCTCAAACATGTTGACTATTTTGTAATCGACATTTTAATTTAAAACCCTGCATTGAGTCAGCCCTAGCCTTGGCCTCTAAATGGTGCTCTACATCAGAAATTGCATTGCTAGGCAGGGCTTACAGATGCAGGGTCAACCAACCGTTCAACCATTCACAGATTCTCCCTGCCAGAAGACATTTGCCTAACTGGGAACCTGCAGTGTGCTGTGCTGACATTTTCACAGCGACAGTAAGCCAAACCAACATGTCATTGGCTCTTGATGTCTCCCTTTCACCCTCCACATCCGTTGTGGATGTGTCTCCTGCTTCACTCAGGAAGGCAGGTGTTGGCAGGACGGGGGCCGGTTCTCAAATGTTTGTGCTCTTTCAGTCAAAGCAGATGTTCTCGCGGTGCATTCACATGCGCTCGAACACACACACGCACATGCACTCGGTAAACCAGTGTCTGGGGTTTGTGTACAGCTGTGTTGTCTGTTGTTGGCTATCAGCTGAAGACAGAGGGTGAAATATTTAATTTGGAGAGTCTTCAAACAGTCTGTTTTTTGGTCTTTATTCAACCTTTATGATTGAAGTTGATGGTTGCTGTTACAGTGTATAGGTTTTAGGGATGGGAATCACAGAATAACTCCAACTCCCACAATAAAGATAGTATTTGTGTTATAGTACATTACTGTCATAATCGATACATTACACAACAATCAGACAACGAAACGTCACAATATCTGTTTTTTAAAGAATACAAAATTCCTGTAAAAGGACCCACATCACTAGATTCTGAGCCAAAAAGCTGCACTTGAACACATCATCAATACTACACCCAATGTTCAAAGACATGTTTTTTAGTGATCTTCTTAACAATGTGAAGTTGTAATTATGGCCTGCTTAAGGGCTGTGGATGTAGATTAGCTCTAAGCTAAATCTGGTACAATGCATGAAATGGCAACATTTATGTATATTGTCGATGGTCCCGCTACACCACCAACTCGTTTGTTCTACGACATGAATACATCGTTAAATGTCCCACAATTGACTTGTAAAGTGTATATGTGTCTTTAAAAGCGCCGGTTGCTAACAAATAGCTAAATAAGACAACAGAAGTTGTCACTGACACTAAACATCATCATGCTGAACACAGAGACTAAGTCCGTCTTTACAGACAGACCTCATCCTTGTTTATTCTAACTTGAACTTTACAACTTTTACGTTGATCAATTTATAGCCAACTTGTATAGCAGACACTATTCACGTTTCAGCAGTGGTGTGAGCATCTTTCCTTAAATGTATAATGGGTTATAACTGAATGTACTTTCCAATTTGCATTTTAATGTCCATACGTTCAGCTGTCATTTTCATATTAGGCGCTACTATCAACAGCAAAAAAAAAGATACCGTGCAAGTTAAGTGAGTTAGGGTGAGTCTGAGTTAAAGCACGTATGGTGTGAGGAGGAAAGAAAGGATTTTAATTAAATTCAAGATTAGAATACCTTTACACTGAGAACAGTATGGAGCTCTTTCACTGTCATGGTTATTTGACTGTAGTTCAATTACTCTAGTAAATCTATTTTTTTGCTTGGATTAACTTTCTACATCAGGCAGCAGCTCATCACACATGCGTTATTATTATAACGCTTTAAAATGTGAGATATGACCCTCCGTGAGTGTGACTGGGTGTGTGCGTAACAGAGACAGTTTGTGAATGGAAGTGTGTGTGTGTGTGTGTGTGTGTGTGTGTGTGTGTGTGTGTGTGTGTGTGTGTGTGTGTGTGTGTGTGTGTGTGTGTGTGTGTGTGTGTGTGTGTGTGTGTGTGTGTGTGTGTGTGTGTGTGTGTGTGTGTGTGTACACATATGGCTGAGCCTGATGGATTTTCAATTTCATTTCCTATGTACATGCTTCGTCCACCAGGGCAGTAGATGAGATTGAGCCTTTACCGCTGGTTCTGAAATTGGGCCGGTCCTGCTGGACTCACAGCTCCATTTAAATGCATTAAAGCAGAGAGAAAGTGGTTCATACATCAAGGGTTTTGACGTGTGGAAGTGTGACAGCCCACGGCTCCCGGGGACGGTTGGCGCTTGACATGTTAGGATCTCAGGAACATCCATTAACAGCTGCTATATAAATGAGCTAACTGATAGCTAGGTCAAAACTTAGATTAACAGCGTGGAAAGGAAATGCTGCTGTGGCTGAAGGCTTGTTTGATCGTTAAAGAGCAACTGTCATTTTCATCCATTATTTCATTTAAGTTGTGTGATGGATGACTATTGATGTTTATCACTTGACAAGCGCCTAAGGCCTTGAATCAGCTATTACTATCGACTGTCATGGATGCTGTCAATAAAGGGGTCTTGGGTTGGTATGGGTGACATGTAGTTGGGCTGATGCCTTGACAAATCCTAGTTTTAAAGGTTGTAAAAAAGATGTCACAATGTTCTAGCAGTATATTTGCCATGAATACAGAATGTGGAAGATGTTCAGCAGAGAAGAATATGTGATCAGTGGGTGACATCTTGCTGTGAAACTGAGAAAGGAATGCCAGTAATCATTGTTGTCCAGAAGAGGTTTGGGCATGAAATTAAATTAAGGAGGTGAGAATACTTCAACTGCAAAGGAGGAGGTAAATTAGACCTCATTGGCTGGATGTCCTTTAAGTTTGTTTAACAATATTTTTTGACTCCAAGTTGACACAAAATTTAACCTTGAATAATGGCTACTGGTTGGTTTACATTAGAGCCCGACCGATAAAGGATTTTTAAGGTCGATACCGATACAAATATTTGGTGATTTAAAAATCTGATATATCTGCTGATATATATATATATATATATATATATATATATATATATATATATATATATATATATATATATATATATATATATATATATATATATATATATACACACAGTATATATATAATATATATATATATATATATATATACTGTGTGTATATATATATATATATATATATATATATATACTGTGTGTATATATATATATATATATATATATATATATATACTGTGTGTATATATATATATATATATATATATATATATATACTGTGTGTATATATATATATATACTGTGTGTATGTATATATATATATATATATATATATATATATATATATATATATATATATATATATATATATATATATATATATATATATATATGTATATATATATATATATATATATATATATATGTATATATATATATATATATATATATATATGTATGTATGTATGTATGTGTGTATATATATATATATATATACACACAGTGTATATAGAGAGAGAGAGAGAGAGAGAGAGAGAGAGAGAGAGAGAGAAAGAGAGAGAGAGCTGTAACCACATTAACACCGCAGCGGTCGTTCGCCAATTCTCCGCCGTTGTTCATTCACACAGAGCAGAACACCGCTGTAAAGACAAACCGCTGTGTAATTCACACAGAAAGCCGGCGCTGCGCCTCCTAAAGAGACGTGACGGTACGCGTCATGATGATGACGTGTGTGTTTGCAAAGGGTTACCCCGGTGTCTCCCATGTCAATCAAAACCCGACGGAGGCTGTCTTCCGGGGTAAAGTTCACTTAAGTCTCGGTCCGGAGGGCTGACTGTCGCTGAGATTTTCTTTCATCATAAACACTTGGTGAGGTAAAGTTTTTTTTGCCAGTGACAGATGCCGTTTATTGGGCAGAAATGTGACGAGGACTCTGTAGGATGGGCCGGAGGAAAGATGCTTCTCCACGTACAGCTGCGCTATTTTTCCTTGTTGCCAAACACAGCTACAGTTACTACGTTACCTTAGTTTGGTTCTGTAACGTTGCTTTGTGGGACATTTCTCTGTATTAAGTTGAGTGAGGGATCTGTGCAGTTAACAGACCATCAGATAGACACGCCCTCCACAATACTGCACCTCTGATACTATCAGACGAGTATCATATACATAAGTTATTGAAATGTTGCATAAATAGAATGTTTAATTCAGAAAAAAAAAAAATAGAGGTTTGTATCGAACCGTGGGTCAAAAATCGTGATACAAACCGAATCGTGAGTTTGGTGTATCGTTACAGCCCTAAAATGTATGTCACTCCTTTTGTATTTCCATAAAGGAAAATAAGAAAAGTAATTGAATTGTGTATAGCTTTCTGAGTTTATGAGATGCACTCTCATCATTTGCTGTACATAGCGATATAGATTTTAGTTTACAACTTGCACTGGCTGTTTGTGTCAAGCACCGACAGCAGAGTAGAGAAGCATACATACATCTGTGAACCCCACCAAATGACACCAAAACTCTTGGCGTAGTTTTTTATGATATGGTTATTTGGTAACAACATTTACCTCCCAGTGTGGGAGAAACCTTACAGGATGTACTCAGCAAATGGAAAATATCCCCACATATGGTGCTTTCAGACATTCTTACATTTATATTAGTTGTAGAAATTGTGTACTAGGAAAACTGAAACATTCTTTATGGCTGCAATAAAGCATAATGTTAAAGCATGTGCTCGGCAGCAACAACACACAGCACTCTCTCACTCTCTCCTGCAGTTAACATCGCCATGACAACAATGTCAAAGCCTGGGAAACCACTTTCATCAGATGACAGGAT
The DNA here is from genome assembly GCA_963678695.2 of Diplodus puntazzo. Classification (NCBI taxonomy): domain Eukaryota; kingdom Metazoa; phylum Chordata; class Actinopteri; order Spariformes; family Sparidae; genus Diplodus; species Diplodus puntazzo. Next base: position 11,081,298 of record OZ023161.1, on the reverse strand, counting down.
CGCTGTAAATGATCTCCATCAACACTGTGTAGACAATCAGACCATTTATTGATCAATGGTAAAAATGTATTGTAGCCTTCATATGAGGTATGGGCTAGGACCGGATTGACTTGCCTTTCGGTCTGGTCTAGAGGAATATACATAGCAACTTAGCATTGTTTAGCTTTCAATATCCTCAACTTGATAAAAACTACAGGTCAACCGATTAATCGAGTATGGAGGATACTCTGATTTCAAATGATCATCATTTGAGGGCCACTTCTGCTGAAAATATCCAAATCTTCTTAATGTCCCTCTTAATCTAAAGTAAACAAATTGACAGGTAGCTGCTATACATTAACGTAAAATATGCAGCAGCCATACACGCTTGTCATTGTAGATGGAGAGACTTACATTACATCAGAGATATTTTCTTCATAAAGTAATTCTTCACTCCATGAAATACCTATGCATTAATCTGGCCATAGGGTTAGAAAATATGGGCTGACATTACACCTTTGCGGTCCTGTCTTAAAGTGAAACTCTCGCCAAAAAGCAACCTAGGCTTTATTTGTGAATGTATATGAGTCAAGCCTTCGTATAAATGCATAATTACCACTAAAGAGGCACTTTTAAGATTTACCATAGTTTTGTTTTCGGGCAATCTAATTTTCAGTGCAGGGGCACTCTTACCCTAAGATCACAATCGCTATTTTTAAAACACTAAGAAGGCTCAACACAACATGAAACTTTGCTCGTAGTATCACCAGGGTCTCTACACATGAACACGAGCATTGAGAACATTGTTTGTGTACACAGAGTTTACTAAAAAGAAGGCTTTTGGACAACTCACATTAGCGGCTGCATCTCCGGCGTGCCGCCGTCATGGCAGACAAAAAGTGTCGATCCCTGAGTGCGACCTACAGGTAGGAGGTCCACCATCACTCTCCTTCCTGTTAGGTCGCACTCAGAGATCAACACTTTTTGTCTGCCATGATGCTGGCGCGCCGGAGATGCTACTGCTAACTTGAGTAAAAATAGCGATTTTGATGCTAGCATAAGAGTGCCCCTGTACTCCATTGAAAATTAGCTTGCACGAAAACGAAACTACGCTAAATCTTTAAAGTGCCTCTTTCATCGTAATTATGCATTTACACGAAGGTTTGACTCATATACATTCACAAATAAAGCCTAGGTTGCTTTTTGGCAAGAGTTTCACTTTAACATTGAATACTGGAAAAGCTGATTTTACTGCAGTCTTAAAAGTGTGACATTCAGGTCTTATTTATCGCACACATTAGGATCTTCCTTATTAACAGTTTGTAAGAGTGCTATTTTGTAAGATCTCTCAAGTTACTCTATTTTACTAACATTACAAAGATTGAGTTTCACTTTTCACCGAGAGAGTGGGTGAGGGTTCAGTTCAACAGTTCTAATAAAGGTGAGACCAAAGATCGACAGTGTTACATTCTAAAAAAAATCAACTATCGGTCACCCTCTAATACATTTTTTTGTTGGTGCATGTCTGTATCCTGTATCCTGAAAACATGATTAAGATATAAATGGTAAATGGACTTACATTTCTGTAGTGCTTTTCTGGTCTACTGAATGCTCAAAATGCTTTACAACACTTCTCACATTCACACATACACTGATGGCGGTGGCTGCCATGCAAGGTGTCTGTTGCTCATCAGGAGCAATTGGGGGTTCAGTATCGTGCTCAAGGATACTTTGACATGCAGCAGGGGGAACCAGGGATTTTAACCAGCGACCTACCAATAACTGTATGACCCACTCTGCTGAGCTACAACCGCCCATGATAAATAAAGCAACAATTAAGTATATGCTTGCTAAATCTCTGCATCAAAGCTAGACTGCAAGAGTTCAGACACACACATATATATATATACATATACATATACATATACATATATATATATATATATATATATATATATATATATATATATATATATATATATATATATATATATACTGTATGTACTGCATTGTCTATGCATGTGAAAAGCAAATGATATTCAGAGGAATATGAACAATGCTGGGAAAGCTGATCCACTGGAAGTAAGGTGTCAGTGACTCCAATATGACAACGTATTGGAGAAACAACAGCATGAGAGAGTGGAGTAGTGTGTGTGTCTGTGTAAGAGAGAGGTAGAGAGAGCGTGGCGAGCAGAGAAAAATGAGTTAGAATTCAAGCTGGAATTTGCCTTAAAGCTTAAATGCAGGGCTATTAATCACATGTACAATAACAGCAGACAACAGAGCCACTGTCTGGCTGAAACCTTTGGCACATCCATTTTGACCAACTGTTGCAGGATTACAGGATGTTAAGCAATATTTTTAATGGCGAGTAATGGATGACCTCACACATAATTTTCTTTGTGTAGCCTGCATCCCTCAGGGCAGAATTTAAGATATTCTTAGAGATTGTCAAAAGGATGTTTCCCTGCCTTGCCTTAGATATGAAATGGGTACTGAGGAAAAGTCTGGTTGTTCTTTGATGTAGTAAAGCTGAAGTCATGCAGTAGATATAGTTGCAATGTGCTCCTTTCTTTGAGTTTTTTCTGTTTTATGCAGAAAAAAGATCTTAAAATGCCGGAAAAGTTGACTGTGAGGATGCAAAATCTGAATGTACAAACAGAGGAACCAAAAGCTTCAGGATACAAAACAGGAGAACTAGAGAAACTGTGGGATGTAATATTGCTGCATCAAAACAGCAAATAACACACTTTTGCACTCCTTGTAATTCAAAAATGTTTCACCTCTAAATGTAAAGAGAAACCTTGGTAAAAGTGAACCACTTCTCTCCTACTTTTTTCTCTTCTGCTGGCTGCCTTTTATATAATGTGTAACTGAGAACTAACACAATTAATGCATGTTCTATAATTGTATGAGGGCTCCTTATCCCTCAGAGCCTTGGTCAGATAAACACCCTCGCTTTAGAAACACCAAGCACTCTGTAATCAGCATGTCAGCAGTGTGGAAGTGGGAATTGTCATAATGTGACCTTCCAGAAGCTGGCTTTAATCACCAGGGCTATTTCCTTTTACACTTACTTGAATTACCTGGTATGTGCCTGCCTTGCCTCCTACAGAACTCAGTTGACACATTGCTAAACAAAGGCACAGTAGCAGTTTTATCAGGAGCTATTGTATTTCTATGATTAGTTAGGGGGGAAAGTACTACTACTCTAGTTACAGAGCTGATTACAGAGGTGCACCTTGGCTAGAAGGTGTGGAAGAGCAATATGAGAAGCCTCTGTGAACAGGTGCTGTTTTTCCTTCTTTATCCCTCAATTAGTCTCCCTGCCCATCCCACCAGATGGTGCTTCTACCACCTCGTGGAAGAGGGTTTCATTTTGTGTTTCAGTCTATGTGTGACTAAGACAGAAGGTGGAGGTCAGAATAACAGTGCAGAGTCACAGTCAGTGTCCTAATGGTTGCGTGTCATCCCAGGGAATACCAAATTATTCTCTTTAGATTTCATTCAGAGAACTTCCTGGAGCCAAATCCCCACACTGCCATTTACAAACACGTCTAAAAGTACATTTGGCAACCAGTATGTGATTTCTCTTTTCAGAGCCATGGGATAATGACAGAGACTTGGTATTTTTGTGTGTGTGCTCATTTTGTTATTCTGTGTTGAAGGTTAGGGCATTCTTTTGCTGCACCAAAAGGCATTTGACTTCACTTCAAATACTGGTCTTTTTCCAAATGTAAATGTCAGTCAAACCAACAGGTAGCTATTATTCCAAAAGTAAGAACTTAGTTTGAAAAATGTTTTTTAAAAAAGAGCATTATTAACCATGTTTCTCATTATGCAATTAGTGTTTCATAACGTAAATTATCCGTGATCCACCTGAGATAGTTGGTTCAGCCTGTAGTGCACTCTGGCAAAGGTCATACTTTTATAAAGGACTAATTTAAAAAAAATGTAAGCATGATGAAAATGCCAATTGCCTCAGTGTTGTCTTTGGCTCTGTCTGCCTTCACATCTGAAGGCTGCTTAGACATAGCAGAGAAGAGTTGTTGGACTAATTTTGTGGACTAGCGTGTGGTAATGCAACTCACACAACATTCACACACAACAGTCTAAAACCACTGACACACTGTTGCCATAGTGATGGTGTATTTTTGTAGGCTAACCCAGAAGTTGGCATTGCCCTGGTTCCCTCAACAAAGAGCCCATGGGATTTCTCACAAATTTTGTTCAGTAAGGTTATCTTCACAAATTAACACTTCTTTAATGAATTTTGAAGTATAAATGTGCTCGTAAGAAGCTAATGTTGTATAAAACATCACCAACTATACAATACACATATGAATTTACAGTAGAGTTAGAATAGTTAGCAACTAAAGCCTGTAAAGACTGACAGGTGAATAGATTAGCCTCCATATTTGGCGTGATGAATTTTGATGGCCAAGACATACAACCTCTGTAGTCACATTCATCCACTTGTTAGCAATCACCCTTTTTGAGACACTTCTCAAACCGAGGGAACCGAAGTACAAGTGTCTATTGTCTATCTTTTCTTTTCCTGCGATGGTTGTTTAATGGCGATTGGAAAAAAGCTAGGTTAGATGCATTTCTAGATTGGAGTGTGGTTTAGGACGGTTATACTCCTGCCCACTGACATATGGTATTGCCATAGTGTAAGGGCACCCAACTCTGACATTCGTACCCTGATGGGTCTGCGAGAAATACATGAGCTGTTGCAACCCCAACTGTTTCCTTACCCTAAATGTTTTATAAAAGCCAACATTAAATTCTACCAAGCTCTCACTTAGGGCTGGGCGATAAATCGGCAAAATCGATTAATTCGAGTTTTTGGTTTAGGACGATTTTAAAAAATTAACTTGCTCCACCGCCGCTCCTCATGGGCTCCCGTAGTTCATAGTGAGCGCTGCCCCCCGCATTTACTTTCTCGTTCCTAAAAAAAGGCACAGTGTCATTAGTAGCTTGGTTTTGTGGCGTCGGACCTCGAACAAACCACGGTCCACTGCAAAGTTTGTTTAAAAGCGATTTTCTAAAGGCAGCGGACCGACACATTTATTTCAGCATCTCAAACAGACGCATGTATCACAGTGTTGTTGTTGACTACGAGAAGACCGCGGCAGCCCACAAACACCCGCTGTAAAGCAGATGACATTAGCGGAATCATTTAATCATTGTGTCCCGTATGAGAAGAAAGCGGCCCGATGGAAAGCTTTTACGGACGTAGCCACGTTGAATATCGCTTCAGACATGCTGCTCGTATATGCAGTGGAGCCGGAGGTTCATCCACATGCTGAAAATGTTCGACCCCAGGTTTGTGTTACGGAGCCACAACGGGGCATGATGTCTCAAGCCAGAGGAAGCAGACAGGCTTGTTTTCCTGGCCAAAAATGTGTAAAACAGACAGCAAACGCACACCTCATGTCCTGTACATCCACCAACATGTCATGTTTACTATGCAGCATGCAGATGTTTAATTTTGTTCACATATCTTCAGGGATATAAAATACTTTTTGTAAACAAAGGCAGATTTTACAAAATAAAATATTTCATTAAAGTAATGTTAACACTTTATCAATACCAATATGGAAACTCATCTGTTTTTATAATAGCAAGCAATCTGACATGTTAAATGTATGTTTACAAAAGCATTTTATCAAAAAGGGACACATTCTTTGGATGCACTTTTATATATTTTTTCAAGTGAGTTTGAAGCTGCAATGTTTACAATGGCAGGGTAAATTTGTTGTAAATCATAGCATTAAAATGAAAGCAATGCTTTTAATTATTTCTTTGTAATTTTGAAGTTTGTTCTTGAGAAGATCAGATATGGATAATCAGGGAGTATGCAGTCGAAGAAATGCTCTGCTTTGCCTGTGAATCCTAATCTATGATGTCCACTCCTTCTCCGTTCTTCTATACGTTTGCCTTTCAAATTTCCATCCTTGATGCCTCTCAACCTTTTTAATTCCCAGTTCCATTTCCGATTTGTCTCTTATCAGTCAAGTTACATATTCTGTTAACTATCTGTATTAGGGCTGCACGATATTGGAAAAAACTGACCTTCCGATTTTTTTTTAACCCTGCGAGATATATATATATATATATATATATATATATAAATACAGGAATTTTCATCAGATGACCTGAATACCACTTTATGTTATGCTGCACTGCTGCTATCTTGTGGACAATAAACCTGCACTGATCTTACCTCTTCTTGTCGTACTGAGCTGTGTGGTACCGACATAAATGGTAAAACAAATTAGTTGTGTTACCTCTGGTTGTGGCAACAGATGCAAGGCACTGTCGACACAGAACACGTGTTAAGTCAATATCATCCTTCTTGTAGCCGATATAATTCCAGATAACTGACGTTGCTTTTCTTTTTGGTACCAATCTTCGTTTCCAGCGATTTTCTCTTGTGTGTTGCTCATTTTTCAATGTTGTTACCAGCGACTCACTCCATGTGCTGGGGCGTGGTCTGCTTTGGCACACTGAATAGGAACTAATGTGATTGGTGGATCGCTGCGCATGCAGAGTCTGCATGCACAGTGTGTGTCAGGTACCCTTGAAATTAGATGAGTTCATTTGCCTCTTACATCTCGATGTGACTATTGCGCACACGTACATCGCGATTACAATGCTCAAACGATATATTGTGCAGCTCTAATCTGTATATGAAGCAATTAGACTCACTGATTGTTTTCAGCTTTGACCTCCTCGTGCTCTGAGACCTTTAGTCTATTTTTGGAACTTGTATTTTCTTCTTTGTGCTGTGGTGAGTAAAACATAATCCTGTATTATTCAGTTCACTCACTATCTGAATGATTAGCAATGGTCCTCTTGAGGCTGATATGACAAGCTCTCAACAGGGCTCTTGATTCTTTTCATAGTGCATTTTTAATTTCATGTAGGAAGGCAATTTCTCCTGATAGTAATTATAGAGCTAGTTCCATAAAGGGTAATGGCAAAGGTGTTGACATTATGCAGCCCTATTGAAGGCTTTTAAGCTATACAATGTAGAAAATTAGTCATATTGGAGAATGCGGTAGAAGTTTTTCTTAATGCAGAATCATTAGTGTATCCAAAGGAAGTGTGTGTAAAGGATTTTACACACATGGAGTTGTGATTTTGGAAATATAGTTGAAATGTTTGCATATTAATGCAGTTTCAAATCTACAACCTGGTGGGTTGTGCATCAAATTTAACATTCATTTTTTTCTGTTTCATAAATGTTTGACCCTATGTCGCTATTTCATTGTCCACCATTGTTATTGATCTATCTATCTAAATCAGGTTTTATCTTAAATTGACACCAAAAATAAAAATTTAGGGTTAGTTGTAATGCCCTGGAAAATGACAGAACAGAGTTTGGCAAACACATTTGCTTTAAAAATCTATTGTCTTGTCTTTTTTTGACAGATTTAAGGGCGGGTCAGGACCGGTTTCCATTTAATGGATTTTATATTCGTCTAATTCATTCAGATTTCCGGCCGCCTCCATGACAAGGCCAGCAGAACTCTGATAATACTTCACATACAGTATAATGTCCATAAGTAGAGCGACAAGGCCAAACGATTGCTGATATTACTTCATTTGTTAAGTGGATTGGCTGCTTCCTTTCCAGCCAGAGGCAGGCAAGGTTAAAAAATCACTTCATCACAACATCCATAACGGGAGTGTTTTGCATTGGGAGATGCAGGATCATGTGGGGTTGGTTGGTAGGGAGAGAAATGGAAAGTGGAGAAGTATCCATCACCCAGGCGCAACCCGCATGGTGCCAGCACAGTGCCGCTGCCACCCAAACACACTCTGGCCCTCACATAGTACGAATCACACACATGTCGGCACACCTCTGCCATAGCTGTCTCCTGCCGGCACTGTGGGTGACGCTCCGTCAGTCAGCATGAAGGGCAGACCTGAGCGTGGTGGGATCAATCATTCTCCAGGACGCACTAGCAGTGTAAACCTTTGATAAAGAGTGTCGTTCACTGCGAAACCCCCGTCAAGGACTTATTAAAGGCCTGACACTGTGTGATTAACGAGAGTGCTGGCACCGCCAAGCTGGGCCGCTGCGGGGCTTAGAGGTAGGGGGTAAGGAGATGAAAGGGGAGCAGAACACTGTACAGGAGACCCACTGGAGTTGCATTGCACAGACAGTTTCAGATGTCACATTTGTGGTGGCATATACACAATATAGTGCTAGATTGTAAAATAACAACAAAAAAAATGAAGTAGCTGCTCGATTTAACTTTGATTGATGTGGTTTCTCTATCAATAAAAGGCCATTGGACTATTTACAATACTCTGGACATGATTATGTAACACATATTAAGAGTCATAGCACTCACTGCATTTATTACATACATATCAGCTTGTATTCACAGCATTGTACTCTTATAACTGTTAGCTGAACTCTCACCTCGTGTCAAAGACTTGCAGGTTTGGATTTCAGCTGTTTCTCTTGAGGTGGAAAGTAATGTTTTGTGCTGCTATTCATTTTGTCTCGCTTTGACTCAAAATGAATTATTGAACACAGCTCAGTCTGAGTCATCTTAGTCTGCACAATGGGGTTGGACAGGGCAGAGTGGGTGCGCAGCAACTTCCATGAACTCAGGAGAGTGTGTTGCATACTTGAAACCTCACGCTCAGCTGGCGGCACACAAAGAAACAGCCATTTAACCAGCTAGCAGACAAGACACGCAGGGTCTTGGGGATTGGACCGGTCAGTGATACACAGACTGTGCTCAGTGAATAATAACAGCATCGTCTGCAGCCAGGTCGTAATGACAAACGGGCAGAATGGGAGAAAAATGTGTGAAGGAAGCAAGGAACAAGGAAAAAAGGAGCAAAGAAAAGAATTCTCCTTCATAAGCTACCCTTTCTTCAGTTAAGTGCACTGCAGTGTGATATTACGTATTATTTCTACCATCACCCTCAGCAAATGAGATATAGAAATGTCGTACAGGAATCTGAGAGGCAGGATGATTGAGAGAGATGAGAGCCGAATCAAAAGAGAAATGAGAAACGCGATAGAGGGGAGCGATTAGCTGAAAGAAAGAGTGGAGGGGTGTGAATGAAGGAGATACCACGGAGCAAGGAACAGATGGACAAATTGATGGTTCAGTGGTCTGCATCACTGAGTAATGCTATCTGTCAGTGCAGAGTTGCTCTCCCATAATTTACACCCCCTAATATCCACTGTATTTCCATGACGACTTCTAGCCAAACCTATATTTATCCTAACATTAAGGCTGTTCAAGTGGAATTACTGGTGCATCTCATGCAGCTATGATGCACACCGGCCAATGGGAAGTCCCTTGGGGGAAAATTGTTCTTTTTGGCTTCAAGGGGCTCCTGTACAGCCTTGCTTCAAGGTATAGCATAGGCATAGTGTGTCACTGACTGTCCATGTAGCCACATTGCAAGCGTAGAGTTGGGGGTCCAGTGAACATGTTAAGAGGAAAGCTGTGTACCAACACGACTCACTGGTGGTTACAGCCTGTCATCCCTGTAGGCTGCTCACCTTGTCTGAAGCTTTTCTCCCCATGTCCACTGCCTTCTCAGAATGCATGAAACATGACAGAGCCTGCATCGTTATCCCACCCCCTCACAGTTATGATGTACTGTATGTGGCATTGACTATATCCGTGGCTACAACCTGCAGTGGAGTAAAGCTAGAGCAGCACTGCCTCCAAAACACACAGACAGAATGTCCACACACGCACATTTATAAAAGCACACATACATTTGTGAAACATGCATACATGCATTTATGATTGCAGGTGCCAGCGACAAACGCGCCTGCTTATGTATTCTTGAGTTAGTGCTCCGTCTATTGAGATTATATATTTTCAACAATCCCTCCCAGGCACACATTGTTTCAGCTTTGCAGGAAGTGCCTGCAACGTGTGGAGGTTGCTCGCTAGTAAGGTGAAATGAGCTGCTTGATGATTTATTGATGAAGCAGCCTTTGCATTAAACTACTGTAGATCAGCATAAGTAAGGCTGAGGAGCCGACCATCCACTGCGCACGTGTCTACAGCAATGCAAGAGTGGTGGTGATGCTGTCAGGTGCTCACGTGCCTTGGTTTTCAGTGACAGTGGTTGAGGTGTTCATGGAGCAGGTCAATGTGGAGCTGTTTTGATTAGTTGACATGCACTATGTTTCTCTCGCAGCTTTATTGAAGTTTAAGACTTAACTTTTATGTTTCTCTGTGAAGTTCCATTTTGCTTTTGATCACACGCATACTGATTTCAGAATGACTCTGTATTCTTTCCCTCACGGGAGGATCTTCATACAATACAGGACTATTCATTGATCAAGAGCAACATTACGTAGAAATTCACATTTTATGAGTATACAACAGTGTGTCGTTAAATACAAATCCCAGGTTTTTGTACCAGGTTGTCAGATGAACTGCAAAGTTACGGGCTAACTACAAACAAAACTCAGCACATCCAACAATGTCATAATCTGAAAACAGGTCTTGAACTAACGATGCATGCACAGCATTCTTTTTCCCCATGTTGCACAAGCATTGCATCCAACTTTGAACAGCATTGCCAAGCTAACTTAACCTTTACTATGGACAAAATTACCTGGCCACAACATGCTACTGGCCTAACCTCTGATCTCTGTTGAAAGACTGACTGACTCTCTAGAACTAACACTTTGCTAAAATATCCAAACATCAAGCAAGTGCAAAAATACAAGACATATAAATGAGCAATGCCTCTTGCTCAGTCACTGTCTCTTTTTATTGTCCTCGCCTCTTTCATCACATCGTCTTCAGCCTCTTCACCTGTGTCACGATGTCCATAGACGCTTTTGAGTCTGGCTCCAGTTCTGATGCCAACACCAGCAGTCCTCCGCTTTACTCTGAGCAGAGTCGGCTGACGGAGCAAACTTAAAGCTACAGCAGTTACCTAATTCTTTAAAGCATTGAGAGTTGAGACAGAGCAGCAGCATTTAAAAAAAAAAAGACATGAACGAGTGTCACCACAATCACTGATAGTTGGTGCTGTGTGTAATGTCGTGCTGCAAAGCGTTTCAAACTACACTGCTACGAAAAAGGCATCGCACAGAAACAATGCGACAGAGGGGCACAGTTTCTGAGATGGACACCATTCATGCTATAAGTCAGCTTCATCAAAATGGTTTTAAGCAAAAATAGTTAGTTTATGATGCTTTAAGTGTGAAGAATCCTTTTGGCTCTGTTTTTCCAGCAGAGATTACATTTTACACAGAAATCCTGAGGATCTGTGTGACCTTGAAAAAAAAAGCTTCAAGTTGTTTAAGTGTTAAAAAGGCCAATTATTACTACTGTGATGTAACTTTCTAAAAATTAGTTTTATGGTTGATCTGCTAGAGGAGGATTTTGACAGCTACAATCTACTTCCCATCTTTACTGCATAGGAGTGGCATCATATTTTTTGGTAATCAGCTTTAAATTACGATGGCTTGTGACCACATGAGCTAATCAAAAATTGTTTTTTTTTATGATTACATTAGCGAGTCTCTGTGACTACACAATTACACAGTAGAATGGTTTTGAATTAATGAAATAAAACAACATGATAAGCAGAGGTCAAATAAACAGATTATGATTTTGGAGATTGTTGTTGAAGCTTGGGACTTGTCATTGGAGAATAATACTTAATGATGTGCAGCTTCTGAATACATTTTAACTGATGTGTTGCTGTCACATACTGTCTGTGCAATAATTAATGGCTCCAACAGATAATTATGCAGCCAAAAGAGGTAAAACAGTGACAAAATCACTAAATTTATAAATATTCCAACCTTTTGTTAAAGAATAGACCCAGAAACTGATGAATTCTCCCATATGAGTCCTTTTTGGAAACACTGAGGCAGAAAATGTTTTTATTTATGTTGTTCACTCTTCTTATTGGCTTGCTGACTTGGTCATCATTCTTGTCCACATCCCTCCTCGTGGGAGTAAAAAAGAGATGTTTGTGTGTCTTGAACAGCACTTTGATTGATTTGATCAATAGTTCATATGTTCTAAGATAGTTTTGAGGCATCTTAGAGGGGAGGTGAAAAGTTTGACTGAGCGGCTGCATGTCCTGAGGATCTGAGGAAGCTTAGCTGAATGACTGACAGCTGCTTTGTGCATGTGCGCCCTGTGTGTGTTCTTCCGTGTCTGTGTGTATGAGCGCGTATGTTTTGCAGCAGCCTGGCTGAACGCTCCAACGCGGTGATCCAGGAAGGCAGAAAATTCGCAACAGCACACTGAGCTCACCGATTCTGGGATTTTCGTTTTCTCGTCTGTACTCTGTTCTGCAGCTCTGGTTTTGCCGTTATTGAGTGCAATGTCCTGGGCGAGATTGTGATGGAAAGTCTTGAGCATGTGTGAGCACGTGCGTATGTGTGTTTCTCTATATTTGTATGAGCCAGGGAACTAGTGTGCTAGATAGAGGCGATGGAATCAATTGATCTTAGATCTGCGCTCATCCTCTGAGGCGGACTGCCGGACACTGCAGGAAGGGATGGGTGCATTGAGACTGAAAGGATGCCTTTTCTATCCTACGTTTATCATCTGAAAAATGGCACCTCTTAACTTGATATAGAGGACAAATAGAAAAATAGAGATGAATTGGTGTCCCCAGTTGAGACAGGAGTCAAAATACAGAACAGAGATTTTTATTTCTGCTCTTTTGCTTTTATCAGCGTTTTAGTCTGAAGGCAAAAGGCTTTCATTTATCCTTCACCTACAGTTTCTGTCTTAATGTGAGTGACCGATGGTCTGACAGTTCTCAGATTAGTCTGATTTTCTGCTAACATGATACTGACAGCACTTGTCATCTCCTGCCTTTGCACTGACAAAATATTTACCTCCTTTCCACTCAAACCTTCTATATGTAGCCACATTGTTATCCATCGATATTCACTTAACATGGCAGGGAATAATTACCTGCCATTTCCCAACCTTTTCGTGTTAGATATTGGATACCTTGTTTTGAGATGCCTATAGCAATTTAGTTAATCAAGCCATGCATTATAACATTAATTGGTTCTAATTAAGTAGTTAATTAATGGATGCCACCCTACTCAAGCGCAGCCCCACAAGAGGGTGGAGCTGATGTAAGAGCTTGCAGATGCAAATGGAGACATCACGAAATTAGAACAAATGAGTTTGTTTGCAAGACTGAGAAAGAAAAACACAAGGGCAGCCAAGCATTAAATTCAATTGAGTAGAGCCTGTCAATAGCAGGGCATGGGGCCATTTATTCCAGTACCCCCGTATAGGATCCTTGTCACCCCCGAAACGTGATGAATGAGAAGGAGAGAAGTTGAGACAGAGAGAACAGGATAAAACAAGAAACACAAGAAGAATTAAACTTTCCAAAGCAAGAAAAAAGAGCTTACAAGATCCTTTTGAACAAGCTGTTGGCAAGATGATGCATAGCAAGTGACTTTCAAGTAGTTTTCACCCTGCAGGTGTCAACAGCTGCTGTAAGCGTTGACACAAGCTTTCATCGAAATTCTCGTAATTCAGTAATGAATTGCTAAAATCACTTTTAAGCAATGGATATGTGATGTGCCTCTACACACCTCCATACTTCCAAGTGCAGGTCACAGCTCTCAACCACCAGTAGCAGCTGTTCAGGTGCGTCTGTGCCAAAAAATGTCTGTATTTTGCATGTTACCTCCTCACCGTGCTCCTTTTCTTTAAATTTCCTTTTTTTGTCAGAGCACAATTTGTGGCAGAACTCAGAAGCACACATGACATTACTCTGGCAAACCTGTGGATCAAATGTCTGCAGTGAAAGACTTAATTTACAAAGTGAAAGCAGTCCAACGGCAGCATGTAACATCTGCGATATGATCGTTTCACAAGGGGTAACAAAAGAGCTGCATTTAATACTACACGTTTGGTACGATAAAATATTACAGAGGATAATTGAATTCAGTGCTCTGGATAACCAGCTTGAGTTTTTGCGCAAGTTTCGTGGGTCTCATAGAGCAAAGGATGTAAAACAGGCAGCCGAGGAGATGCTGAACGCGTGTGAAATAGTCAACAAACTGTCCACGTCATTTTACGTGACAACGTAAGGTATATGAAAAAAGCAATGGATGATATGGAGGTACCAAGCATGGGCTGCGTCTTGCACACAGTTCACCTGGCTGTACACGATGGTCTGCTGTCAAAGTTCACTCACCTGCTAATGCAAGGAAGGCCAATGTTGCAATAGCATATGCAGAATAAGAAAGAGCGATATGAAAGTATATACTTTGTTTCAACAAAATAAAAAAAACTACTAAGGAACAGCTTGGATGCAGATACTTTTTTTCTTAATGCAGCTGTATTATCCAGGAAAATATTAGTTAAGGCTAAGTATTCGATCGGGACTCGGTATCGGCAGTCACTAAATATTAAAGGACTCGGATTGTTGTAAAAAAAACCTGTCTGGGACATCCCAAATAATTTTAGCAAATATCACTGCAACACAACACCATACATGGTTTTGATAAAATGGCAAAACTATTTCTCCATGTTCCATTCATAATGTTAATTATGAACATAAATTATGAATGGTTAATTATGAACATAAAGTTCATTTTTGAATGTTTTAAACTACAACCTATTAATTCCTATTGCACCTTTTTAATAAATGGTTTAAAAAGCATTTCATGAATTCTTTACAGTCAAAAAAATGATGAACTTTTTCATAGTTTATACAGTTCAATTAACCATAAAGTTACTATTTATTAGTGATGGTTATTGTAAAGTGTCACCCAGAAAATGTTCTGGCTCACATAGTCTGACTCACCAGATGTTTACTGTGGGTTTAAGCCTGCCGTTGGCTGCCTGTGTGTTACTGTTTTTAAAATCCTAGCCACTATGGGGAACAACAGCTACAATCTCTGAGCTGACAACCTACACACTGGAAATAGCAGGTTACCCTTTTTTGCGGAGGTTTAGCCATTTTAATGCCAGGGCTCACCTCCTCATATGCAAATGTTCCACCAAAACAAGTACCCCCACAACAATATTTTGTAGGGACACTGTCACTGCATCATGGGCTAAAAAGCAATAGAGCCAAGGACAAGCAACCCCACCCTCCCACCCCCAATACCAGAATGATTATAGATGCAGCCAACACTGAGGAGAGTCTGACTATACAAGGCTATGGCTCACAAAGAGTTAGGGAATGCATTGTAGCTCATTACTCTGAAACATTGGTCTGAGCACATTAGTCTACGTGACTGATGTAGAGTTTTTCCATACATATCCTTAAGAGCATGTTCCAACAATATCTGCAATATGTTGTGTGTTGCTCATGTTATATAAAGTATTTAATGTGTGATCATACATCCCTCCCATGATTTGTGGTTTAAATGATGAATGCTCAGCTGTCCATATAAACTCAGCATAGTATACATACCACCATAAGCCTTCATCTCCATAGTGATTTGACAGCATTCGGATGGTTTACTATACCAGCTATAATCCATCTTAATCTTCTGCTACTCAGCTCATTTAATTCCCAGTTGTCTGAATGACTACAGGGCAGGGTGGTACAGACTGAGCTGAGGTTGCTATCGAGGAGCAGAGTGTAGCTCTGCTCCGTACTATGACACTCCTGTATAAGGATTAAATCCCCCAGGCCTATTGAAATGTCAAATAACATGATTGGTCATTTCAATTTAAAGGGGAAAAAAGCTTTTGATGAGCTCCATTCCACTCAAGCCATTCTTGAGGGCTTTTGTGTTGTGCAGTGTCTATGCAAATGCAAACGTCCCGTTCTACTGTACATGTGTGTCTTTTGAATTGACTGTCCATGTTATTGTGACTGCGCAGCAGACATCACAGCGAGGATGACAGCTGCAGGAAAAGTTTTCGTTCACACTCCTGGCAGGTTCCTGCACAATAGCTCTGTCAAACCTGTCACTGTGACCTCAGGTGTCTTTTCATGCTTCAAAATTCTTTTTCTTTGCACTTACACATGTAAATGTGCCATTTACACCCTACTGACAAGGCAATTGAAAAAAGGACTTGTTTTTTCAAATTTGATGTTGATGAAGATGATTAAGCAGAGCCAATGTGACTGTTGATGAGGGTGAAGTGGCTGCTGATGTGCTGCCAGTGTTGGCCTTACGTTATGAATCACAGGCGCCTGTTCAGTGTCAAACATGCCCTGCTGTCCGACTGAAATAAACATTCATGAGGAGTCTCAGACTTCAGATCTACGGCAAAGAGTAATGTTTCGTAACAGAAACATTCAGGACTCAGACGAGAGAAGAGGAGTGCCACTCAGAAGAGTCCCACTCAGGACAGACAAAGGGAGGAGAAGTTGAGCAGTGGGGCGATGTACAGCGAGAGCAACCAGGAGAAGCTGGCAGAATGATGACAGCAATAAACAGTTCCTTGACTGGAATCGCCTCTTTCGTAATTCTTTAATGTAATGTCCCCTCCTCTCTTTGTTTTTTCTCAACACCTATTTTCTTCCTCTTCTTTCTTGTATGCGTTCTTTTTTTCTTTTTCTCTCAATTCAGAACAGCCAATGTGCCAAATGTCTTGTTACTGCTTGGTGCCTCGTTACCACATGCTTCATCTAATGCACATAGTGTGAGGGGGTTCAGATGATCTTCCAAGATACCGTCCACTGTCTGCAGTGCAGCAATGAGGAAATAACAACTCACCACTGCCACTTGGGTACGGTTTTAGGGCTGTACCCAAGCCATGCCAAAAGCACTACTGCCAGTTAAGCTGGGGTTTTATACAGTATAATGTATCTCAAGTAACGACTGCACTTTCAATCCGAATCCTTTCAAATCCCTTGTTAGGTCCATGTATGTTCACATTTATTTCATGTAAAGTAACTAGGGAAGACAACATCTCTTTCTGTATATGTATATATATGCATGTGTGTATATATGAAAATATACACAACTGTCAAAAAGACATTGGTAAAATAGTAGAGGGCTGCAATATGCAGTTGCAACAGCATGATCTGTTATATTCTTGGTGTTGTCACTATTGACGTGCTTTAATACTGCAGTATTTGCAAGTAAATCTTATGCATTTCATGTTGTATTGGTTTTATGTTAAGGTTTTGTACATAGTAAAAATCTCACATACTGTTTTAGTTTACTGAATAGCAGTTTGATAATGACTTTTGAACACAGCCATGAGCTGAGTTTTGGCTAACACTAGTAAAAATGCTGAGATAACATCATGAGAGTGGAAAAAAGCCCAGCCATCTCCAGCAACAACTTCTATAACTAGCTTTTTAATCGCTTCAAGATGTCAATGAATTTGCTGATGACTCACTTCAGGTTTTGCCGTTCATAAAGGATTTTAACTCTCCATTAACTAGCCAAGTATTGGCAGCAGGCGAGCTATCATCAGCTATGTGCGCTGCTGGGAACTTGGCGTTCAGGCTATTGAACGCTGAAGGCCTACACGCCTTTTTGTGGTTTGATATTTTGCATATGACCGGGTGTTTCATCAGGTTAGAGAGTGTAGGCCTGAATCATTGTGACTCTTTGTAGGTGTGATTGCACTTTCTCTTCCTTTATTTTCCCTAAAGATTCATTTCAAGGTGTTGCAGTTTGAATTATTGTGAACTGGTACTGACTAGGGCTGCCCGATAAATCAAATTTTCGTCGTCATCGCGATAAAAGACTGCCTGACACGCGATGAATAAATGAATAAGAAAAATCATTTTGTGTACATGTGCCATGCATGCACGCTGAGCATGCCAACATTTACCTTTACGGAGCCCTGGATACAAGGGCCAATCAGATGAAGCCCCGGCTAGCCGTTAGCTACTCTGACAAAATTAATCGGTATCAGTTTGGTGGTGATTGTCAGGTTATGATGGCTGAGGGAGGAGAGAAAAGCGATGAAAATGTGGCCGATGAAGACTTTGTGGTGAAATGAAACAGCACTGAGTGTGTGCTGATTGTGTGAGTATGTATGTATCCAGGAAATAGTAGGACAAGCAAGTGTGCACCCTTGATCACGCTACTAAACAGTTAAGGGAATGAATTACGGGATGTTTTTAACTCTGACAGGAACGGGTCAGAGAGCTGTGTCAGGCGGGTGTGTGTGTGTTGGAGAGCCGTATGTCGAGTGGGCGTGTGTGCATGCTGCTTGCAGCCAGCGACACCACGGAGCAATATGCATTGTGTGTGTGTGTGTGTGTGTGTGTGTCCTGCAGCCAGCGACACCACAGAGAAATATGCCGTGTGTGTGCATATGTGCTGGCCACAATTAGTGACGGAGCTGCTCCGTCACACTGCTATATGGACTTATTTTGGATTCAGGAGAGACGACTTGTTACAAACACAGATACCACCTGCAATACAATCATAAAGACCTACACAAACAATTTAAAACTTTAGCCCAAAATGTTAGCCAATCATTAACTGTATTGTTAATAATATGCAAACTTCAATATTTGTTAATTTATCGCAAGTTTTATCAAAGCACCACAATATTGAACAGTGTTATCGCACATCGCAGATTTCCCTTATATCGTGCAGGCTTAGTACTGACCTTATTTTGAGTTTGGTACCCAACCCTAGCCACAAGTAATTTCAGCTACTTGAATCATTTTCTCACAGGTTATTGGTCATGAAAATGGAGTGAGGGTAGCAAAAAGATTTAATAAGAGATTTGTTAACTTCCAAGCTTAGCATATTTCGATATTTTATCAACTGGGTGAGGACCCATATGACACTATATGCAGTAGATTGAACCGAAATCTCCACAGTGGGAAGCATGTTTGCCACCTACACATTGCTTCTGCACGGTTAAACTAATTTCCTGCTCCAACTTTCCTGAATCCAGTACACACACACGCGCGCACAAACTCTTAGTATTCTCTTCTAAGTTTCAGCAGCCACTGTTTTCCATTCCCAATAGGCCTTCAACAGGCTTCATTATACAGCATTATTGATGGCTAGTTTGCTCATCTACGCAATGCCATTAAACTGTCGTCTTTTTTTGTAACACAATGTATTAACGGCTTAATGTCTTCCCATAAATTACCTGACAAAGACTGTGACACAAATAACCATGCGGCAGGGTTCTGGAGGAAAAGACATTTTCAAGTACGGATGGATCCATCAACAGTGCAGTAATAGGCTGAAAAGTCATTAACATAACATTAATTCCTTTATTAGGGATACTGGAAACAAATAGCATTTCAGAAAGAATCTGACTCTGAGCCAATCCACTGCCGTACGTGAAAGAGAAAATCAGCTTACACTCAAATAAAATACTTTGTTGAAAGCTTAGAAGAAATTAGGCCTCTTCTCTCTTCCCTGTTCTCTTCCGCTTTGTTTTCTGTGCACTTCTTTCTCCTCAATATATCCTCAGCTCTCTTTTTTCTTGTGTTTGTTACAGACTTTCTCTTCCACTCTTACTCCCCTCTGTCTTGGCTGTGCTGTGACGGCTGTGATTGTGTGTCAGTGTGTAATTAGCTGTTTGAATGAAAGGGAAGTTAATGAGATCAACTTCAGCTGTCCCTTCATGGGAATAGCTTTGACACATAGCAGAATTGCTGTGTGTGTGTGTGTGTGTGTGTGTGTGTGTGTGTGTGTGTGTGTGTGTGTGTGTCTGTGTGTGTGTGTGTGTTCGTGTGTTTGTGTGTGTGTGTGTCAAACTGCCCTCTGACTTCTCAAACATACGTTTTTCCGCTGTATCTGAAGCATCTGCACCACCTTCATCGTACACACATTTTTTTCCCCAAATTTCCAAGCGTTATCACTTTCTCTGATGGCTACAAAATCTATTTTAATTTGAAAAGCTATTGCATTTTCATATTTTGGATTGGTGCTCATTCATAATTCATAATCCATTTACCCATATATATATTCAATTCAGACAGCCTGATGTGCTCTGAGGCTTCCCAGGTGAGAAACCTTGATCAGAGGGTAAAGCCTCCCAGCAGGTTGTTTAGAGGAGTGGGCTGTGCTTGGTTGCCTGCAGTCTTATAGATAATTTGATGAAATGCCTCACGTCTACCGTCTCGGTATTGGGTTTATACCAAATAGTTCGCATAAATAGTTTACCTGCATTTTGTGGACACGAACAGCTGATGGAAACGGCGAAACCCCACCAAATATACACTTGAGAAAAGTCTTCTTCATGTTGGTTCTAGCTACTAGTTTATTGATGAACTGGATTTTTTCAGTTAGTTTCTACTGATCCTCATTGATCTCCCTCGTCCTTGTGCTTTTACCTTATTAAGTAGTTTATGAGTGTGCTTAAGAGAAGGGTTTGACATATTTGGATAAAGGCTCAATTGTTTTGTATGCCTCTGTTCCTGTGACAATCATGGCCAGTTGCAGTATGTTTTCTGGTTGATGGCAGCTTAATATGAACCAGCAGCTGGCTAATTTATGTTAGCATGAAGACTATAAAATCCCTCATTGCAACGGAAAATTATGAGCATACAGTCACAACAATTAGACAGACTGGGTATTCATTTTACCTGTATGATCACCTGACTGCTCATGTTCTTCAACCCTCTGACTTTGTAAGCAGAACATAATTACTACTAACAGGGATTATGATTGGGTCTTCTGAAACCGGAATATCTTGCTCAGTGTGTAGACCACAGATGTCGACTGCAGTTCTGATTTGTCTTGTTGGGAGGACGGTTCTGTTCCAGTGCGTTTTATGAACCGGCTCGCTGTTTGTTGCATGTCTCTCTGTTAAACAGGTCGCTAATTATCATTGTCACAGCAGCGGTGAGCCGCAGAGAGTCCTGCTGTGTAGTTGATGTTGTGGGAATACTTGAAGGTGGGACTGAATGAGAGATTGACAGAAGACTGTGACTGTCCTAGTTTTTTGCTTTTGCATCCTCTTTGGTTTCTTGGTGTCATGTTTGTCTATTTAGAAGACTGTTCGAATGAACCACAGGTCACAACGTTTTTTCTTCATATAAATGTACTTTTTCTTTGAGGGGGAAATAGACTTTCTCGGCTATGTTTGACCGTCGAAGTGGAGCAAGACGACTGTGTCATTTCCCGAAAGAAGCACTACTTTAATATATGCGTTGAATGAGTAAGTCAGTGTGTGTGTTTTGCTCTTGCATAACTAGATGAATAGTAAGACTACTCATGCTGTTCGGATGGTGTAACCTGTCCACACTGGTACCACAGGGTGCTGCCATACTCCACTTGGCATGGGCATGTACCATGGCAGAAACTGGACACCAGTACTGCCCGTGTTGATTTTTTGACACGTCCCCCAGCTCTTTCCGCATTGAGGGTGTTTGAACACCATCTGTCTTTAGTGCCATGTCCTCCCCATTCTGCACCCCATGACATCCCCTTTCCACAAATCCACTTTATTGATTTCAAGCACCCCCTGGTTTCCTTCACACCCTTTCTCCACCTCATCTTTTTGGGCAAACTATCCAGTCTAGTTGATATCCTCTCCACCTGACCGCAGCCACTCCAAACCGCTTTCTGTGACCCTCAGTGAATGTCAAACCATCCACATGATTGCTTCTCAGTCATCATCATTGCACACCCACCCTGTCTGATCTCTTTCCTGCTACTTCACAGCACTTAACCTGCTCCTTGCGAGCCCAACTTACTTTTCTTTTCCTCCTTTTCACCCCACTTTACTAGAGGATTATTTTCATAATATAATACATCGGTGGAAAAAAACAGAAAGAGACTATGTAATAGTCACATATGGCAAAATTGTTTTGTTTCAATACAACATCCATGCTCTATAATATGGTTGCATTCAGTCCCATGGGTTTTACCTGGTACCAGCCACTGATGTCCTCCGATGTTCTCCTCACTACTTCGTCTATACTTTTTCCGTCTTTCCTTTTGACAATATCTTTGTAAATGACTCGTCTCCCTCCAAAATTACATGTTGTTGTGGTTTGAAGGGGTAGAGCCATTAGTGAACACTCACCCACCATGAGGCACCTGGGGTACGTATCTGTTGCAGAAAGCTACACAATAACTTGAAGCACCGGCACACCACACTTTGAAGTGTGTGTGTGTCTGTATCTGAATCGGGGCTTCCTCTGCACTTGTGGTTGCTGTGTGCCAAAACAGATCAGAACTGTAAGGATCGTCTGCACTTTGATGTAGACACTGAAGTTGAGTTATAACTTTCTCTGAGCAGTTTCTGTTTCACAAACACGCACTTGTGACTTTAATGAGTTGTCTGCTTGAGGACCACACATGTTTGCAGTTGGTGTGTATTTGTGTGTACATGGGAATGGGTTTTGTTGTTTGCCATGTTTATGATTCCCCCCTTACATCCATTGGGATTACTGATCCATGGTCGCTCCCACTCAGTAAACAAAGCACTGAAGTGTTTCAATTAATATTAATTAGAATTGTCAAGCCAGTTGCTCTCCCAGTCTGCTTGCTGTCCCTCACATGAGTCGGGTTACAATCTCTCCTCTCTCTCTTCCCTTCGGTGACTTTCCTTGGTTGACCTGCCTTTGCATTTCCTGAGTTTGTGTGCATTTTAATCTCCCTTCTGACAGGTCCTTTCGCCCTCTAAGCACCTGCACTGCACATTCAACTCTCCCCTGTGTCCAGATAAAGGCAGTCACACTTCAGAGGAAGCGTCTGCCTCTCTGTTTACTATTATATCTATGATGATCATCCAAAATGCAGTAATGTAAATCAAAACACCTCCTGTAGAGGTTTATGCTTCACTCTAATTGAAATTCTTAGATGTGCTTTTATTTTAATTTATGTAATCACGGCAATGTGCATGAATTTAATGAATAAGGCAGAGGTTGCGTACCAGAATAACAACAATGGTACACTGTTAATAGTGATGATATGTCATACCTGCAGCATGATGAAATCACAGTATCAGAGTACTTGCACTAATGCTATAGGAGCAATTGCGAAGATATGCTTAGAAAGGTGTGTGTGAAGACACAACAGTGTTGACATTATGTCAATGATGTTTACGTACTGTGCTGCACATTTGCCAACTGAAGTTGGCATGCTAGCCCCAGCCTGTCCTGTCTTGTAATACCACTTTTTACCTCAAGAGAAAATATAATGGTGTAATGTTGGCCCCCCAGTAGCTTCAACTGTGAGATGTAAAGGCATTTAGCTACTTAGTCAAATAAGTAAACAAAATAAACTCACAAAATGTCAAGAAAGGGGCCATTTTTACATCTATTGGTTTTATTCATCCATCCATCCATCCATCCATCCATAATCTGTAATGGCTTATCCCATGTAGGTTTGTTGGGACTGGAGCTGATCTCAGCTGACAGTAGACGAGTGGCGGGGTTCACCCAGGACAAGTTCTAATTTCATCACAAGGCTGACATAAAGGGACATACAACCATTTGCGCGAACAGTCACAAGTCCAGACAATTTTAGTTTGACTGATGAACTTTTAGAGTGACGTATATTATCCACAATATCCACAATCACAATCATTTGGTTGGGTAAAAAACAAACAAAAGAAATCCTCAGTTCACTGAGTAAGATTTGAAAATATTCCAGCTCTACGTGTAGTATTTTTGCCTGCTGTTGATGCCCAACTAACTCTTGCTTCTATGCTGCTTGATGCCTCTCGTGTCCATGTCTGCTGTGTCCTCTCTTCCTCAGAGTCATAGTCCTTGTCAGAGTCATTGTAAACTGTCTCCATCCTGTCTGTCTTCAATCTGGCATCTTGGAAGTTGGTCGGTCTCAGAGGTTGCATTCAGTCCCAGTTTGGTGTCCAGCTGTGTCCACTGGGAGGCTAATTAACTAAGCCCCATTGCTAATCTTGACTCAAAGTCAAGCCATTAGCTCCATGGCTACCTGAGCTACTTGCAAATGGCAACTAGCTGCTATAGTAGGAGTATATAGTGAGCAGCAATAAGTACATAGGATGCCCCCTATAGTTTTGTAGGTTTTGGCATTTCTTACAAATTACACTTTTAAGAAGAATTGCATTGACTTCTATTTTAAGGAGTTTAATGAGGGCATCTGAAACTCCACAGTCACAATGTTTTTCTCACATTAGGACATAGATGCAGCGGATCTTGTTGGGTGAGAATACTGAACTCACCGCTATCTTGTTAATTCTGGCTTTATGTCCAAATGTGAGCAGGAGACAAGGATGTACCTGTCCACTGTCAGCCTTTGTTAAAACTGAACAAAGTGCCCTGTGTTGGCTGGTACCAATGGAGAAGTATCAGTAGTGTGAGTCATAGCTTGTGGACTGTGTCATCACACAGCAGAGCAAACAGAGCAGGGCTGTGTTTTCCAAGGAAGTGCATATGGAGAGAGATTCACTTTGTGTGCCAGCAGCTGTGGCTCTATTAAGGCCTCGGCTGAATGGATCTGTGGCCATCTGCTCTGGACCAAGATACAGGGAGTGGAACTCTACAGTGCCAATATCTGTAATATCAGTCTGGATCTGACTCTACATGCCCTACACATCGACAACAAACACTCTACAGCACACGCCATGGGCACAAGCAGGGACACATAATCTTTGCACTTCTGCGCTGCTCTGTATTACATATTTCTTGTCACATATTAGTAATTCAAAAATGTTTGTTTAAATTAGTTTGTAGACCGAAGAGTGAGGATTAATACTTTCATCATCAATGTCATCATCATTTCTGGTTAGATTTGGTTTATGTTGATTAATGTAATCTGTCGTGTGCTTTGAGTATATTTTTTCTCTGTATGTACATGCCATGTTTAGAACTTTTTGAAGTCAGGTTAAAACAAAACAAATAAGCAAATGTAACAGTATTTCTGCAACGACAAGAACATTATTCAAGTCAGGTTAAAGGTCAGGGCAAAATCATAGCTCAGCTGCCAGTCACCATCTGTGTGAGGCATTTATGGTCTTCTGATATTTTCCACACAGCACAATGAACTACCGTTCATCACTTTCAGCACGAAATCCTTTGAACCATCATTGGATTAGGCAGTATAGCCAGGTTTTTTAGTAGCCAAATTTAATATTTAAACATTCTCAAAATCGCTTATTGTTCTAGAAATCCTTTGGCAGGAAAAAAAGCTTGAAAGAGTGAAAGCCAGAAAAGATGTGGACAAAAATTCTATAACTCAATTTTACTCTTGGATAAAGGAAGATTTTAAAACAAACAATGAGCAAGCGCATGTCAACTTGAATTACATTAATGTAACACAATAGTGATGGAATGTAACAAAGTCCATTTACTCAAGTGCTATTTGTATGGGTAACTTTTACCAAAGTAATATTTTAACATGATATATTTTACTTTCATTGACTTTGGGGTAATGAACACTGGCTTGCTGGACCAGGAGGATGCTGCAGACACACACACACACATACACACACACACACACACACACACACACACACACACACACACACACACACACACACACACACACACACACACACGCGCATGTACAGCAGATGGAATAAACTCAAAAGAGAACAGAATCCTACAACAGGAGAAACGATAATAAAGGAGGTTCAGGAGGCTCCAGAATATTTTCTGAGCTTTAGCTGAATCATCACAACTAACAAAAAGATGAATGAATTGTGTGTAAAGCCTGCACTGTCATTGAGAAGTCTGACAGGGCCAGGACAGGTTTACATTTTCTTACACTGTGTATTTTTTATTAAGATTGAACAAGACAAAGAAAGCTACAATTAATGTGAAATGCCTATAAAGTATCCAATTAAAAACCCAATCGCAGCCGACATGGAGATGAACAGTGGCGGTGCACTTCTGCCTGTCAATGTCTGTGACAGAGTACTACGTATGACTCCATATGCAGAAATCTAATTTTTGCATGTAAGTGAAGATTTGCTCTCCCATTAGCAGGGAAACATTTAAATGGGATTAGTCTTGGCTTGCCTGACATGCATGGCACATTTTTAGTTGTAATTTTCTGGAGAACAGATTGAATATTTGACCTCTCCAAATCAAAAGAGAATTGACCTGAATCTGTTTCTTCTGCATATGTTTTGAGTAATGTTCAGGCATCCTAGTAGCAAGCTAGCATTTGCAAAGGCATACTAACGTAGAGATTCTTTGTGTGTGTGTGTGTGTGTGTGTGTGTATGCCTTTCTGTACATGCTTAAATGCCTGTGTGTGTAATTACAGGGATTTTGAGTGATTTCTATATTATATTTCCAATTCTATTCCATTGAGACGATGACAGATCCAATTCACTGCCACAGAGGACAGTTTGTGTTCATGCCAATTTCTTGTATGAAATGTCTTGTCAGTACAGTAGCAGGCACAGCACCATGCTGTATGCCTTGCTTTCCAAGGGAATTCTCCACAAAATGTTTAATGAAAATAGAATTCACCGTTGCAAATGTTTCCTTCTTTCAGTTTTTACTGTTAGCGACTTTAATGAGTTGTCAGCTCATTAAGTATTAAACTATATTTTTCGTCATCATTCTGAATCAAAAAGGATCATGACAGTTAGCCTGCTGGGTGAAATGGATCAAAACGAGAGGTACTGAAAGGACGGGAAAGGGGCAAATTTCCACCTGTAATTTCACCACTGAATAATGGCACCACGTCGCTGCTGATAATGATTAGTTAAGCTTCAATTAAAACTAGAAAACATGACCTCACCTCAGCAAGTTACTGCATTTTTGATCTCGTTCTCTTTTATTCGAATCCAAGCCAGACAAGCTAGCTAAATAGGTCCAACACAGCATCCTGTCAGTAGTGTCTGTACTATTGAGTGTGTTGAATAAATGAACAAACTCACAACCAAACACATGATTGATGGATAAAGATGCACCCCTGCTCAGCTTCCACGATTTTTCTATATAAAAAAAAAAAAAAGTAGCGCAGCTCCAATCACAGCTCCCAGCCATGTGTAAAAGCTCTCAATCAAGTCCTGCAGAAACTTACAACAACTGTACAAACCCTCACAAAAGTGTGTTTTTCAGTGTGCATGTGCACGCAGTATCGTAGACAGAGCTTGACAGCCCAGTTGCACTTGCTATATGTTTTGGGCTGAGTCCATTTGTGTGTGTTTCCGGCTCAGTGATGCTCACTGCTTTTTAGACCTTCTGGGCCTGTTACTCCCCTGCGACCACACTAACCTGTCAGCTCCCTCCTCCTCTTCTCTCACAATGTCTCTCGTCCTCTCTCATTCATTCTCACTGCGAGCTGATGAATGGTCCCCAGGTGATGAGGTGACAGTAGTTGGTCTCTCTTTCTCTCATGAGGAATCTTGAGAGGTTTTGTATTTTGCCAGAGGGGCAACCCTTAAGAAGAGATCTCTACAGATGACACTCTCGTCCTACTACAAAACGAACACTCATCCCTAAATTTCAATTGCATCTCAGTAGCAGTCATGTAAAGCACCATGATTGAGTGAGCTATGTTTCAAATGACTTGCAGCTCAGACATAATTTCTCCTCCTGTTTATCTGTTTGGACTCAGTAGAAGATCAAAAAGAGCTCCTTTTTGCACAGAAAAGGCAGCACTTACAATTTCTTCTGTGTCAGTAGCTTAAGTTAACCAGAATATAACAGAGACACAAAATCATGTGAGAAAAGCAGAGACAGCTTCTGACTAAGCTAACACTAATGTGATAAATATATCAAATGGGATTCAATTACAAATTGTTTTCTACTGCTCTAATAATGAGCCAATTTATTATTTATTCCTCAACGGAAGAATAATTAACAATTTTGATAACCAGTCATTTCAGTCATTTGTAATGGATTAAACAATCTTTTACTGGTTCAGGCCTTTCAAATGTGCAGATTTGCTGATTTGATCCTTTGTTAAAACTGTATTGTAAATGAGTATATTCGGGTTGTGCAACGCAGGTGTCGTTGCTGGTTTCAGCCCAAGATCGTTTTCATGCCCAGTGGCCACTTTGCGCCATCTGTGCACCCCTAGGTGTGGGTGTTTTACAAAAAGGTGTGATCTGGTGCATGGATGGCCCATTGCTGGTGCAGTATTTTTCCTGCAATTTAAAGGATGTGCATTATTCAGGTAGTAAGACCTTACACAACGATTGACAATACCTATACACTCTGCTTTAATAATTACAAAGGCTACTCTCAGTTATTTTAAACATTTCTATGCACAAAGTAATGTGGGTTTTATATCGTGGCCCATTTGCAAAACATAACTAAAAACTGTAGTTATGAATTTGACAGGATGGGAGAAACATGGTATTAAACTCTTATCTTCTGAGAAAATATTTTTCAGGCAGGTCTGATGGGGTTAAATAATTAATCAGGAGGATGGCTGTCTTACTCAAAACAATTTTATTGTACAAATCAGACCTGTGTGTGTGACCTTTGGATGTGTACGTGACCACTAACCATTTATTTATTTAGTCCCTGATTGATCCTGTCTGCAGATCGGGAGATTTAAATAATTAATTAAGTTAATCTGCTATGCCTTGTGCGTAATGCACACGCTGGCTCTCTTAATGGAGAGATGCACTTATCCTTTCTGCTGCTTGATGATCACTGCAGGTTATGTAATTAATACGTCCCTCATTAAAGACCTATTTCACCCACCCGCATCCCATCCACTATTTATCAGTATGATAATAATTATGAGCCGTCCTGCCCGATGGAAGTATCAGGCTGTATTGCACACACAGGCATGCTTAGCAGCATTCCTCCTCCTCCTCCTCCCCATTTAGATATCTGTTTTTGCTTATATGCAGTCAAACAGAGTCGTTGCTGGGACAGATGTTAGTGAGACAGCAGAGGCAGAGGGTCAAGCTGCTGAGGATCACAAATCTGTTCCTCAGTAAAGATGAGTGCCTACTGTTTGAATAGAAATGCACATGTCTTGGCGCACCTGGTTCTTGCATGGAATGGGAGGTAATAAAAAAAGAGAGGATCCATCTGTGGATTTTTTTTGTTATTAGACCTGTTGTCCATGTGTTCACACATGCACAATCTCACCATTAACCTGAGATATCCTTAATATGAGCCACTCAGAACCAGTCCTATGATTATACAGTACTCCATCACAACAGCGCTTGTTTAATCTTGCAATTGCTCTCATATCAGGAATTGCAGTGTAATCCTGTGGTACAATTATGATTTATGTCAACAATGAGGCTGTGTTTTTTCCACTACTTGATTGCTTGTTCACTGAAGTGCTAGTATCTAAATGCTCCCTCGCCACAATAAATAAATATCAGCCTTCTCACTTTCTCAATTTCATTCATTGTTTTCAGTAGCAACTAGGGATGTCCCGATCAGGTTTTTTTTTACCCCAAAGTACAAAGTATATACTTTCATATGGCTCTTTCTTATTCTACATATGCTACTGCAACATTGGCCTACCACCTTCCTTGTGTTAGCAGGTGAGTCTGTGACGCTGCACTGTGATAGCAGCAACGCAGCCCATGCTTTGTACCTCCATATCATCCGCTGCTTTTGTCATATTCCTTACGTTGTCACGTAAAATGACGTTGACGCATTGATTTCACTCGCGTTCAGCATCTCCTCAATTGCCTGTTTAACATGCTTTGCTGTATGAGATCCACAACACTTGTGTGCATACCGGCACGTTGTAACTCGAAAGTGGAGTCAATGTAATGTAAATGCCGAGATGGTAGTGCATACTGGGGATTCAAAAACTCCAGATGACGAAGAAAACCCTGATCCTCTACCACGGAGATGAGCTGGTTATCCAGAGCGATTAATTTAATTACCTTCTCTGTAATACTGTATTTTTTGTACCAAATAAGTAATATTAAATGCAGCTCTTTTGTTACCCTTTCACAAAACGGTCGTATTGCAGATTGGACTACTTTCGTTTTCTAATTTAAGTTATTTCCACACTGCAGACATTCCACAGGTTTGCCAGAGTAACGTTACGTGCGCATCTGAGTTCTGCAAAAAATTGTGCTCTGACGTAAAAAAAAAAAAAAAAAAAATGGACTTGGGTCCACTTTCAAAATAGCCTATCCTCGATCAGTGGAAAAATGCCCACATTGGCATCCCTAGTAGCAACCTCAGTCCCTAATTTACAGCAGCGGGTTTCACCTGCTCATTGCTAAACAAATATCCCAGCACTCATCTCTCTCAACCAATTTCGCCCATTGAGCAGTGAAAGATTTATTTCGATGTGATTTACTAAATCATCAAAAGCCTTTCCACTCTCGCCTGAATCTGTTTTTCTATTTTTGTGCCTCAGTGAGAGGTTGGTAATTCATATTTGAGTGAAGGAGCAATGTGATATATTATTTATATATTTCAGCATTGATTTCAATGATCATTGCCTCTCCTTTGGTGACTTGTTGACAGAGTGGGATGGCAAACCGAAAGTCAGGTGTTGTGCTGCATTTGTCTTGAAGCAAACAAAGTGTATGCACATGCCATTTTATGAAACATTTTCATTTGAATTCAGATGGAGAAGCTTGTTTTGTGTATCAGTATATACTGTATATTATAAATACTGCATATATGCATGACAAGAAAGCTCATTACTTCTCATTGTTACTGTGTTGAAAATACTTGTTAATTAACCAGTCTACTAACAGTATCACTGAAAAGAGTCCAGCGTGAATGTCGGCATCGACCCAGACTCGACTCTCCAATATTTTGCCCAGTTGAGTGTTTGATTGAGCCTGCCTGCAGGACCAGATTAATGAGGTCTCTGCATACGTGCCAGGCAAGATCAATGAATCACAGAAAGATAACTGAAGACTTTTCAAATAGTTGTTTTCACCCAGGTCTCGTCCGCTAATTTGTGTATTTGTCCATTTGGAACTATTGATGGCCGCCTTACACAGAAGCTCAGTCATCCAGGGGAGGCTTTTCAGATGGCTTCATGGGTCCCTGGGTGGTTTATCTGTCAGTTTAAAAACCATCAGTCGCCTTTTTTGTGACGATAGTTCCACTTTTAATGCAGGGACCTTCATGGGAATTTTTTTCCCTTGATTTGCCATTGAAAAAAAAAGAAAAGAAACGGTTCTATGCCGGGCGTTTCTATAAAGCCTTTTGAGAGCATTTGTGACCAGGCTGCAGCGATGGAGCCTGGGACAGATGATTCAAGGAGGATGTAGGTGTGTGCCGTCCCTGAATTGTCAGTCAGCTTTGTTTTAGTGGCTATGTGTATTTATCACCACCCTTAAGTGCTCTCACAGAGTGCCTTAGGGGCTATAACTCTGACTAATGGAAAACAAAGACCTGGCCAGGACAGACAGGACACTGCATCTCCCCTTCCTGCTCACCTACCTGTGCTGTCTTTGCTTCAGTGTTCATGGAGGGCCAGGCTTACAGAAATCAATATATATTTTGTCAACATATAAAATCTCAATGCATGCATTTGTAGCTACATGACATTAACATGTCACACTAGGGCCACATAGGTCATGGCAGGCCAGTAAGCAGAATAAAGCATTGGCAGTTAATGTTTCTGCAAACCACTGATAAGTTCAAGTTTGTACAATACTTGGCATATGTAGGCTACCATATCGATATAGACATTTCTACACCTGACTTCCATATGTGGAGATGAGGGGGATGTTGGTGCAGTTAGACGAAACAAAAGCCAAGCCAGTGATTGTAGTTTAGGAGAACTCAGGACAATTTCCAGTTGTGTTCGTGGTGACAAAAACAGGTATTTTAGGCCAAAACATGTTCTTTTCTTCCCCTAACAAAATGTTATTTGTGCCCAAACCTAACCAGACTGTAAGCACAGCATTGTCATAACATAAAATGGCATCATAAAGAAATGTAAAGTTTTTCAGCTTTTCTGTGCAGAAGCATACACTGCCAACATTTATTCTGACAATTGGATTGTACCACAGCACCACAAACTGAAAAACCACTGTCTCCTTTTTTATACAAAAGACACAAGTTTATGCTTATCCAAGTGTGCATTGATTGTCACTTCTGCAAAATGGCTTGCATTGGCTTTGACAGTTCATAGATTAGTATAGAAGAAAAGAGGCAGTGGGGAGAATGATGGGTTGTGAGATGGACTGATAGAGGAATGGTGGAATTATGGAAAGTAGAGAGGATGCATTGATGCACGAATTACCAAGTGCAGTAGTCCGCACATACTTAGCGTTCATTGTAGAAAAAGTTGTTTGACCTGGAGCACGCTTCAAAGAAGTAAGGAAATGTAAAGACAGAAAATAAGTTGGTCTCTTTTATCCACTGCAGGGTTACAGCTGTCCAGATATGAAACTAAACTCTCTCTGCTCATCTGAAATGCAGCTTTCTCTTACGCCATGGCAGGCAGAACAGCACGCAAAGTCATACTATGTGTCAACCGGTGACACTATCTGATTACTTTTAGTCGGCTTTCATATACCAGCTGTCAAAGGAACACTCCTGGTATTAAACCGTTTTTATTTCAAAGTGCAAAGATAGACAGGTACCTCCCCTCCTGTCCTTGATTTCTCCAACTTCATTTCTGTGCTTTGTTTCCACTCTGCCACACAACTTAGACTTCAGCTTCACAACAGCATAATTGATTTATTATGTATGGAAAGATGCAGGAACCTTTAGGCTTGCTGCTGAATGTATTGTTTTTACTTAGAGAATGACCTTTTCAGTTACATAGCCTCATGAAAAGGTTGATATACCGCTGTAACTCAGAAGTGGGTGCTTTCAAAGTGAGTAATACCCTCTATTATTTGTGTTATTTAGGCATGTTGTGTTAAAGCATAGCTTCTGGAAATTCTTCTATTTTTTTCACCATTGCAGATTGAAGGAGGCAGGCAGGATGCCATAAAACAGTCATAGATTTCCTGCTGAGATGAAACAACAAGAAATGTTGTTGCAACATTTTCATTTACAGGATAAGTTCACCCAAAAATGAAGATTTATTCACTATCTATTCACCCAGGTACAGATGGAAAGTCAGATTAAGTTTAAGATTGAAGTTGATGAGATGAAGAAAAAGTTATTTGCAACCTTGACGTGCTGTGGAGCTTGTGCGCCAACTTCAGAGGAGGTGTGTGCTAATGCTTTTAGCTTAGCAGCTGCAATGGAAGTTTGGGCTTTTTAAAAGGGTTCAAATAATGCCTATTTAAATCAGTTTTGGCTATCTGGGCTTCTGGGCACTTGGATTACTCAAAACGACGTTGGACGTCTGAAGCGTTTGGAGAGACTCGGACGAGGTCTGCTCCGACTCAGCATGCAAAGTCTGAGGAGGAGGGCTGTCGGACGTCTGAGCCTCGGATTCTGATTGGTTGTGTGCCCGCTGAATGGCCGTTCTGATTGGCGGTGTGCTAGCGAATCAGCGCGGTGTGTGGGAGGGCGGAATACTGTGTGCGCTTTGTTTTTCTATGGACTCCGTTCCGTCATTCCCCGTTTTCATGCTTTGCAGTACTGGCACGAGACTGGCTGTTATTATGTCCGTTCAGGACAAATTAATTTGTGTTCGTTTGGTAATGCCTCGCTGCATGTTTAGTATGCAGCTGTTTTTATCTGAAATAGTTAAGTTTCGATTTGAGCGAAAGTAAAGAGAGTTGTGCGCATAAGCCTCTCGTTTACAACTCAACACAAGCGCCAGCCGCTTATTGCATCTCGTGGAAGCGCAGAACGTACACACTGCTGTGGAGTAGGCAGCACGTCGAAGTGGTGTGTTTCAGTGCAACTTTTGTGCCGAACTGGTCAGACGAGAGGCAACAGAGTGGTCAAAGAGTGGTCGGATAAGGCA
This sequence comes from Diplodus puntazzo, assembly GCA_963678695.2. Taxonomy (NCBI): domain Eukaryota; kingdom Metazoa; phylum Chordata; class Actinopteri; order Spariformes; family Sparidae; genus Diplodus; species Diplodus puntazzo. The sequence continues at coordinate 11,047,689 of OZ023161.1, read as the reverse complement.
GTTGGACGTCTGGGTGGTGTGTGGGGGGCTTTAGGCTTTAAACAAATCCCTATCTACTTCACTTTGTAAGGAGAATGCTGCAACATTTTCTTGCTGTGAAGCAAGGATGTTTATTGTGGCTGGTGTGTTGTGTTAGGCCTTGCCGGTAAATAAATCAATCACCTCCCTTTAATGGTGGTGTTAATGGAGGTAGTTGTTGGCTGAAGGGGTGTGCTGTCTATGGGTGTCATGGTCTTATCTCTTTTTTTTCTGTGAACAGCCAGTATACAGCCAATGAGAGTATTTCTGTGTATCTGTCCACTTGTTCTTTCTACGGTCAGAGGTGGATGGTGAAAACAGCCAAAGTGGGAGACAGGGCTGGCAGCATTTTTCTGTCATCTATCTGTCAGATGATGAAAAATGTCTTTAAACTGCGGGCTCACAGCAACACTTTAACAAAAGGGCACATGTACACACACAAACACACACACTCACTCTTTCCCTTCACTCCAGAATGAAACATTCACAGCCAACCTGCCTGTGTAAAGTTTTAAAGGTTATAAGGGTGTAGGGGGCCATTACACACATACTATCAGTAATGTATACAATGGATTTTAGCCACCTGAAGATAGCCCTGCCATCGGAAAGGTAGCCAGATGATCACACACAAAGAAAGACGGTGATGTTGTTATGTTCGTAATCTTCTTTGTACCATTTTAGTTGTAACTCACAGATGATTACACATGTTATGTATAGCTACTTTCGGTGAGAATAAAACTGAAGTTCTGAGGTGTGCACCGTGAAGCAGGATTTGCGATTAACGAGGTAAACCTGGGGTTTCAGGATTACAAAAGTGGCTGACTTATTACCTCCAGAGCAGGTTAAGTTAGACATAACAGATTTACAAAAATATAAAAGCACGACCTTCTGACAGTTTTCTGGAAAATTATCACTTAGCAATCATTCCACAAGTTACGGGCTATCTAGGAAATATGCCTCATAGAACATAAAGTTGTTTCGTTGAGGTAAAGATTTGTTTTCTATTCCTGGGGAGAAGCACAGTGTTGTTAAAAGCTGAAATCATTGTTTCCTGTATTATTTAGCATCCAATGTCCACTATAGGAAGATCTTGTGTGTGTAAGTTGTTATTGTCTGCTAAAAATCCTCGGCTGTACTTAAGGCTGGGCGATATGGCTGAAAAATGTATCACGATATAAGTGTTTCATATCAGTCGATATCGATAATTATTGATTGTTTTTTTTTTTACCCATTTGAACTAAGAAACATTTGAAAAATAACCCTTTAAATGGTGACTACAGGTGAGATTTTTGAAAAAAAAAAAAAATCATTTTCAAGATTTCAGAAACTAAGACATAAGACAAAATAGTGTAGAAGCTGACATTGCTGCTTGACAATATGTTAACGAGATAGTTCGGGTTTTTAGAAGTGGGGTCATATAAAGTACATATCTATAGTCGGTCTGTTCCCTACCGTAATCACCGATCAGCGCAGCCTCAGTTTGGAGGAGCAGAGAGCCGCTCCAGCCCAGACGCTCAGCTTTGTACTGCAGTGAACGGAGTCCAGATGCAAAGCCAATTTTAACCCACTAAAATGAGTCCCACCTAAAAAATCTATATTATTGCAAGTGTACGTTGTATAGGAAAAATTCACACCGCTTTACATCGCCGTCAGACCGCCCTTTCTTTTGGCACTACATTTTCTCAGCCGTAGAACCTCCGTATCCCTACGCATTAGTGCAACGGCCCAGTAGCGCTAATGCTTAGTGATACGGAAGTTCTACGGTCTGTGTCTGTGTCTGAAGTTAAGTTTCGTTTTGATCGAAAGTAAACAGAGTTGCGTGCATAAAGCGCTTGTCCAGCAACTGGGCCTCGCACTGTATTTCGCCGCTCGCAGATCACCTGTTTCTAACGGGCTTCAGTGAAATTATCGAACGTTCTATCAAACGTATTTTCTATTGATATTGATCACGTGTCTATCGCGATTGATGCTGTTATTGTTTTATCGCCCAGCCCTAGCTGTACTTTTAAAACATGTATTGCATGGCAGAAGATTGTACGTATACCTCTCTCAAAGTGATAAGTTTTGACAAGCTCTAAAAAAGACATTTAAAAAAAAAAATGTTTGGTTGTTCTACCAGTAGTGCAGGGCAGTAACATGGATCTTATTTCTAAAACTCCTCTGGGGGGAAAACAAAACTGGCCAGACACCCAGAGTTGTAGCTCTGACTCTGGATATCAGCCAGGTGACTCATCATGTTGTTTTTGGACTTTTGAACACTTGGTCAAGCCTCCGATACAGACAGAGATCCTTGTTTCACAGGCAGAGAAAACTATGCGCGAATTGCAGACTGACTCTTAACCCCCACAGGACCTGTATGACCTGCATGTCTGGAGAGGTGAATGATTGGCTTAGGCAAGAAATCCACAAGTTGAAATAGTTACAAGGCAGCAGGAAAGGAATTTTCCATGCATTCAGTAGTAACAAAAGGGCGAATTCACTGTCCCTACAGTGAGTCAGTTGTTCTGTCACTGATGTTTTTCCTGTTCACATGAACAATGTCACACACTGTAGACTCCACTCTCTAAATGACCTTGTATCCTTCTCAGTAAGTGAAAATGCATACACATGCGCACATACAGTAGTCACACACATATAGTTAGAAACACATGCACACCATCTACGTGCGCCAATTGGTGTGAAGGTCGCAAGAGCCACTAGTGGTAGATGAGCGAAATCACTTTTTCCCTCTACTCTTCCAATCAAAGGCCTCTCCCACTGCTGTGGGAACCCTTTAATTACACTCCCCACTTCAACAATGTGCGCTTGTTAATGATGTTCCACATTCTGTACTCACTGGCGCGCCCTCTAATTACGTCCCCACCCTTCAATAACACGGTTATCAGTGCAACGAGTGCCAGAACCCCCCACCCCCACCCACCCAGAGGGGCTGTGTAATGGGAAGCCCCCCCTCATGATTGCGGCCTTGGCAGTGGAAGAAGGACGTTGATCTGGGATTACACTACTACCCCCCTGCCCCCACTGACCCCAAATCTACCGCTTTTACTGCCAGTCTCTCGCCTCCCTACCTCCAGTAAGACTGATGAGCAGAGGCCCTAACCCCTATTGGCTGAATGGGGTTGAGGCTGAATACGGCACTGCTGAGCAACTTTTACCAGAGAGACCGAGGGATAAATCTCCCTGCTCTGCACCTCATCAATACAGCTGCATCTCTTACTCTGCTTTGTTTCTGCTCTCTACCTCTGTTCTCCTTCCCCACAGGGTTTTCTTGCTTTCTCCCTCCCTCCCTCCCTCCCTCGCTTGCCTTCTTTCGCTTTCCATCCTTCTCAAGGGGTATCTGTGTTGTGACAGCCAGTGCAGTCTTCTGGGCTGTGTGGCAGAATGGTGCTTGACCCCAGTTCAACCTCTGCTGCTGTCCCGCATGGTATTCATTTATCTCCAGCCAGGCAGTGCGAAGCCGTTTCTTGTTCGATTAAGGAGCGCTGATTTTGAAATCAAACAACATCATAGCACCTTGAGTGAGCACAGAAACACTCCTGTAGCTCTCACGGAAAGGAATGGCTTTGCATTGCCTTGTACCGTCCTGTACTCCAGCACTGAAATGTATAATGTGTTTCTACAGTGTTGTAAAGCTACAAGACTGACAAGAATCAATTTGACATATTGACTTTAATTATTGCAGTGAGTGAAGTCTGTGATTAAGCCCTAAGTGTTGTAACCTCAGTTACACAGAGGCAGTGCACATCATGCATTAGGTAGCACAGGAATAAACAGTGAAGGCTATTTTTGGATGCTTTGAAGGTGCAGGGTGGAATATATGTGCAGGCTGGAAAGAGATCGGAATGTACAAGCAAAGTTTTACTAAATGTAAAACTGGCTGCATGATTATTCTCTCCGAACCTTCAGCATTATGTAAATAATGAGTACACCGGTTACTAAATAACAACTCTGTTTTTTTACTCAGCCGTCAGACTAAAAGATAGTCAACAAGCAGGTTTTCCTTCATTCATGTAATGACTTCCTCTAAAACCATGAAAAATATTATTCATTTCACAAATATATGCTTATTAGCTCTTTAGAAAATAGTTCTTTGTTTTGTTGTTCAAACCAAGGGCATTTGTGGAAGACTGCCTACGGGGATATGTGGGATATTATGCATGCAGCAAATATTATGTTTGAGTAAAGTTGAATTTTTTTAGCAGTGAAAGTCATTAAAAGACTGAATCTTTCTCTTTTGAAGATTGAATGCCGTCAATATTTTGTATTGCATCAACACCGTAGTTATTAGATTCCAAGACCTATTTTATAAGCATGTTTGAACCTATTAATAATATTCTCTGAATGTGTATGCCATCATTAGCATTTTTAGATACCATGTGTAGCCCACATTTATTTGAAATTAAGTTTGGTCCAATGAGATAAACATCAGGTGCGCAAAACCTGAAAATATATTCATTGACCTGTGTGTGTACGACCATGCCTCACATCTCCAATGTGTCATTTCAAGAGAGAGAAGGCTGACGAGCTGGACACAGGCCAGCCGATGTAACTCTGTCTGAGTGGCCATAATGAGGAAGGGACATGCGGTCAAGCACTGATACTCTTCTGTCATGAGAGAGGGGGGAGAGGTTTCTGAGCAAGTGACATTTTTATCTATAATGACAAGGGGCTGGCAGATGCACAGTAGCCATCTGAGTAGCCATAATGAGCAAAAGGAGACAAGTAATCAGGCACTGATGGGGAACTGCACTTAAAAGACAAAAGAGAAAGCCAACTCTTTTTCAGGTATTGATTATGGCTCTTTGATATACAGCAACTGTCTCAGTGGCTGTAATGTACAGGATCAGGTATTTACACTGTATTGTGACTATGCTTTTTAAAAGAACTGGAAAAAGTTGCTTGATATTGTGAGATCGTTCTCGGCTCTCCTTTGGTAAAAATTGAGGTTTTTAAAGATACTTTTAACAAAAACTGCAGTATTAAGTTTTTTCTGACACAAGGTACCAAGATTATAAGTATTGTCTGTAAAAAATAGTGGACACAGTCATCTATGATGGAGGTGAAGTTAGGTGGTGTCGGCCATCGCCATCTTGGCAGTGCCTGACTCTGCTCAACTCCCAGCTAATCATAAATTGGAAAGAAGGTGGACTGTGGATTGAGCTGAACACATAAATAAAAGCTGATTTCGCCTCACATTATTTGCACAAGTTTGATAGCGGGCTAACTGCCCCAAATAGCCATTTTACCTACCTCTGCAATTAGCACTCGACACATATTGTGTTTCTTTGTTAATCTGAAGTGTCTTTCGTTCACCTTGCTGTCTCCTCTCTGTGCCCAAAATAAAGTGCATTCCCCTTCATTCAGCAGTCAAATATGAAATAATTACACAATATTACATTGGATTTCCCTTTGGCACGACTATGGCCCATTGCCACTGACAGGTTGAGAAGCGAGACTGAAGATAAATTCACTTTTTAATCCAAAAAGTTTTTAAAAAAAACTCTGTGCTCTCCAGGTGTTTAGTTCTCAAGAAGCTTCGGGCTCTGCCATTGGCTGTCTCCTTCAGAGCTCTGCTGGTTAACGCTAACAGGGTTCTGTTCAGCACCACAGACTACAACAGTTCATAGAATTCAAGCCCCGTACAGTTACCCTGAAATTAGCTATTGAGACTGAAAAATGGACCGAAACACACACACACACACATATAGATAGATAGATAGATAGATAGATAGATAGATAGATAGATAGATAGATAGATAGATAGATAGATAGATAGATAGAGATATATATACCACACCTTTACTAGAGCAGACTGTAGGCACTGTGATACTAGACTGCTAAACTCCTCAGTTGTGAGCAACACAAATGCTATGTAACTCTGACTTGTTGACAGTGTAAACAACAAATAGACAACATGATATGGAACATAATGAGGTGCAACCATCATAGGATGTGAATCCTCCTGATAATGAGCCTGCAAAACATGTCAGTCCTCTACGGTTGTGTTATTCTCTTCTAGTATTCTCATTCACACCTTAGGGTGAGTATAAAAAGGATGACTTAATGATGGTATACCACAGAAAACTGCAATGGCCTGTGGCCAGTTGTATTTGCCCTTCCCAAGGTCTTTGACTGTTGTCCTTTTAGAGGAAAGCTCTATTCCGATTTACTCCAACAATTGTTTAAGGGCTGTCTTAAACAATTTTCTCACCCAGCAGCTCTTAAACCTTTTTATAGCCTGGATTCTAAATAAGATTTCTGCTGCCCTGGAAGCCAAAAAAACACATCTGTACATTTGGCTCATTCGGAGACCAACCATGAGTGCCCCCTTTACTAGATCTGGTGCTCTACTTGTGGCATTAAGAACTGGCACTGATTTACTTCTGTGAAGGATGCACTGTACATATAGAGTCAAAATAACTTAAAAGATTCTTCATTTGCTTTTCTGTAGCCAATTATTTTGACAGAAATATGTACGTGTGCCATCATTTATAACACTTGTGGCAAATTGTCAATGTAATGCTTGCAGAAGTCCTATCATGATGTCTCTTCTAAGATGTGAGAAAGGATGCTATGCTATTGTGGGATCGAAGCACAGTGATAATAATATACCCCTGCCTTGGTCACAGGCTGTGTTTAGGTGTATGCGGTTCTTTATGTTTCCCCTATGCTCTCCAAAACACAATGGCTATTACACTGTATCACCTACTAGTAAATCATCTAAGCACACTTTGTTATGGAGCTCAGGCTTCGTAGCTTGAAGTCGTAATATAAAACACTAAGAGTGTTGGCGATAGCAGTGATTAGCATAGGCAGCAGGCAAGCTGGGGACGTCTCGTTGACAAGCTTGCTATAGGGAGTTTGAAATCATTACAACAGGTTACAACACCCTTTAAACCAGTGGTGGAGCTTGTTATTTCACAGCAACACTTTAAGCCTTTGCACCCGCAGAAGCACAGCGGCTTTTTACGGTATGAGCCACATTACTTTCTGAGTGGGAGTAGCGTTGGTATGTGTTGATTAAAACTGGCTGCTGCAGCTGTGTCCTTGTGTCAGCAGCACTGTGCACTGCCGATAGCATTTGGTGGGGAGCTGTGGCTGTAGCGGCTCCCAGACGTCTCTATTAGATACTGTTTGTGTGCATGCACAGCTTTATTATTCTGATTTAATACAACAATGCCCCAAATATCCCATTCTGCTTCCTCTCCTTTCACTTTTTATTTATACCACTCTGACTCGCCCACCCGGCCCCTCCTCTTTTTCTTCTCTCCCTCACTTTCCGTACCGACTTGCACCCGAGCAGGACCTGCCGCACAATAGACATTAAATCACATTTATTGTCAAGCAATAGAATAGTGTCTGAACCTCGGGAAATGTTGCCAAACTAACCACCCCCACCCTTCTCCCTGTCTCCTATGCTTGCCCTCAGTCCATCTCCGCTCTGACATGCCCGTAGTGACAAAACGCCCCTCTACTACAATTGATAGCCCCTCAATTTGCTCCCCGGAATTGGTTACATTCAGTTTGCAGAATGACACCCGAGTGGGATGGAATTAGGGTCAGCGAGTGCGCTGCTTAAAGGCAGAGCATTGGAATATCGACAGGAAAGGCCGAAGGCTTACAGAGGCAAAAGCTCAGCACGACTATTTGACGATTTTCAACTCTTCACCTGGTCATTGGATGTGAATTTTGAGAGGATGTTTAAGGGAATTGCTTGACTGAAATGGGCAATGCAGATGAAGGTCAGGATGTGAGCCACTGAGACTGAGAAGAAATTACATAACCTGAGAAATAATAGGGTGCTGATGAAATGGTTGAATGGTTTGGTTGTCAAACTATTAGAAAATAGATTTCAGTTAATAGAAAAGACTTATTAAATACAATATATACCCTAATCAAATAAGAACATCTTTATAGTTGTGAGGCTACTGATGTTCAACTGTAGAGGAGATAATCTTGAGAAAAACTTGTGAAGGAAAGCTTTTTGACCCTTGGCATGGATAAAAACATCATTGTGGCTTTTGCCAGTGTAGCATAACGACTTCAGAAAGGCTTTGCACATATTTCAAATTTCACTGTACGTATAATGTTTTTGTGTAAGTCAAGGTAGTGCTCATTATTATTCCACAATATGTAATGTTTCAGGGGAGCTGTCCTTCCGGAGTCGGATTATAAAAATGTAATCCATAAAGTGTTTTTGTGATTACATTTTTAATACAAGATCATATTAACATTCATATGCAACGACCTCATCCTTAAGCGAACATTGTTGAAAGGCAATTATAACGACAGCTTTTTTACCACAAGCTGCCCTATCCTAATAATGACACTGCCGTCCACCTTGTGAGCACATGCATACACATGTTACACACATTTGATGTTAGCGTATGCAACATTTATTATTTACGTCTGTGTTGAGTCACACTGCTGCCTTCTGGTTTATGAGATGTGGTTTCAACGAGAGTTCCGTCCCTCAGCGGCTGCACGATAGCCACACTGTTCCTTTACCTTTCTGGTTGGTAGTCATGTCACTGCAGAGAACCTTCTACCTGTCAGCTGATTTCACTCAGACAGATGAGGATGCTGAGAAACCAACAGACAAGACAGACTCCCAGCTGGGCAGATAGGAATGCAGATGTAGTTATAAAGTTATTCCTTAACTGCTGGGCACTTAATACACGTTGTTATTATGAAAAAGTAATTACTTTATATATTACTTCCCTCACTTCACCTAGTTTGGTCAAATGTGCCTTTAAGGCTCTGACACACCAGGCCGATACATTTTGGATGTATTTGTTGACCGTCTATCAGCTAGTGTAGCCTCAGTGGCTGCCCACAGCTCTTATAGTACTGGCATCAATTACGCCGACTTAACACATGCCTGTGGCTAATGTTAGAAAGCTAACTAATAACATTCAACACATGAGTACACAACTTTCAAAAATACTGGAAATTGCAGCTAGCATGTCTGATCACTGATTGAGAGGGACCAATTCACAACATTTCATCAGGTAATCCAGGTAAACTGTACCATGTTTCAAGGAAATACTGAGAGAAAAAAAACTTTAATTTTAAAGGTGCAATAAGTAAGAATTGGCCACCTGTCAAATTCATATTAAGGTCAGCTTATCACAAGAATAACTACTAACTGTTGCTAATTGTAGCTGCCCTTAGCTAGTTAGCTCAGTTGGCTGCACAGCTAGCAGTTTGGACTGGCATCTCTGGGACCAGGGGACTGTTAGATCTAACACGATCGAACTATAGTAGATAGCTCTACAGCACAATACGTAATACCCATAAAACTACTATTTATTACATTTTTAATGTTTTCAACCAAAGACATATTTGTATTTCTGTGTAACATAAAAAAATGAGGGGAAAATAGAGAAGTCAATCATGTTCTTGAAAACAAAGATTTCTCTCCAGAATAAACCTCAGACTCAGGGAACATGTTGAACAAGCTCCCAGCTCTCCTCAGATCCACCTTAAGTCCATCACCTAAAATGGCTCTATCCTCCTAATGCGCAGCAGGAGGAGGGTAACAGCCGCAATTTTTCTGTTGGACAGCAAATGGCTGAAGATTAGGGGCATTAGGGTAGAGGAACTTTCCTTAGAGTTTAACAAGCTTCACTCCAGGTTTATATCATGATTGATTCTGTGCTCAGAGCTTTTTTATCAATCCATTAGAGCACAGGCTGCAGCGTGGCAGCCGTCCAGACACAGGCATTAACATCCCATCTCAGGGCCAGAGACACCGGGAAGGTCAGCGGGGTGGGAGGGGGGCGAGGAAACATTTACTACTCTGTTACAATTATTTCCATACAGTAGCACTGCAGTATACCCAGCATATTCAATATTTACCACTGTCTGAGAGGGGAGAGGACTGCAGTAACATTTATTGCTTTGATCCTGTAGAAGAGGGATGTAGACACACTGTCTTAATACAGGTACACTGGGGTAAACTAACACTTAGCACTGAAGTTGTGATTGAGGTTGTAATGATTATCCAGTACATTACACAGAGGCAGAAAATCACCTTTAAAAGCAAACTAGTTGCTGCCTTCATGGGACTTTTATGGAATTGTATTGTGAGTGATTAAAAATGAAAATAGTCAAATCCCTTTCCTACTCAAGCTCATTTATTTATGCATTGAACTATAAAATACAGATAAGAGAAGATACATAAGGTAACATTATCATCCTCCCCACTGGAGTGAGAAATATTCACAGGTTTTCTCTGTACTTCTCTGTACTTCTGCCTCAGTCCTCGCTCAGTGCAGTAGAGCTGTGCATGTACCAGCACAGAGGGATAGAGTAATAGCGCATATTATGCAGGACATGAATATTTAAACAGTTGTACATTCATCATACTTTGTTAATACAACAACTTATTCAGTGGCAAATTGGAAGATGAGTGGGCGACACTCATGAAAGCGTCTCTCCTCTCTTGTTGGAGCTCAATTGGGAGAACTACTGCATTCATTAATGCTCAGTCATATTTATTGGCATAGCCCCATCGTCAGCAAAAGACGAATTCTAAAAAGCTCATGAGTTATCATTAAATCAAACACTTATGGATTATTCATTAAAAAGTAGCGAATGGAGGACATTTAGAAAGTGCCACCTCTGAACCGTTTGGCAGTGAATCTACGGACCACTTTGTAAACACTCAACAGAGTCCACAGGCTCCACTTCAGGGAAAAGAACCTGCAAGGACATGTTAATTCTGTAAATAGAGGCAGAATTTTGTTTCATTGGGGTTTTTTGGTCTCTGGAGCGTTAATGGAAAGTGTGTAGAGAATTAAAAAAAGATAGAATAGAAAGTAGAGTTTGTGATAAATCAGCCACTGCAGTAATATAATATTGTGGTTATGTGAAAGTGATTATGTGAAAGTAAATTGTTTCGAGGGTTTGATTGAATACAGTATCGTTGCCTCGATTTTTGTGACATTACTTAAAAATACATTTACTTTTTCTCATTCAAACTGCACTTGAATCAACGTAATTACATTGGTGTACTTCAATTTGTTAAATAATAATGCAGAATATAAGTTTTCAATTATGTCCACATATACAGACACAAAGTGCTGCCTCTTTTCATTTTATATGAAATAATTTCCGTAATTTTGCTTCAGGGCTAATTGCATAATCTAATCATCTATATAGCCAATTTAGCTGTGTCTGGTGCTATACCTAATTGGTCTGAGTGCATCTGAAATCAAAAGGGAACATATCATAAAAAGATATGCAGGGATTCTCCTTGCTGTGTGGTGAGGATGTTTTTTATTCATCACACCTTCTGATTAAAGATAGTCATAACACGAGAGAGTATCATGTAAGCAATTAGTGCAGCTTTGTGACACCAAATTTAGAGTGCAGATAAAATGTTCTGGGTTATTCCAGAGGTAGAGTATGAAAAATACAGTATGAATCGTTGCATCCGTATAAAAGATTAGAATGATAGAGATCCATCCACTGCAAAATTTTGCAATAAGTATAAGTAACATGTATATGAACATAAACATAAAATACTCTGTAGGGATTGATTTGTCACATTTAGAATTTCATATTTCATTCACAAGTGAAAAACATTTTTGCCAGGAAACTAAATGTTTACTGGGTTAACAAGCATTCAATTAATCAGGCTCATGTTTGACTGATTAATTATGAATGATTTGTTGATCTACTGCGAAACATCTGTTTCACAGTTGTGCCCGTTCTTGCAACCCATCCAAAGTGGAAACCGAAATCAAACACAAATGATTTTGTAATATAAGAAAGAAATGAGAGGCATGATGGAGCAGTTCTCGACCTTTAACATCTTTAAAGGGGCACTTCACAGATTTTACAAAATAAATGTCAGTTTACAAGTCATGACTGTTAAACCAGCTGTTCAGTGTTTTCTGTGGCTCTCGAAGAAGCTTTCTGATAAAATAACCATGCTGATGTCTTCAGTGTAATCTCCTTAACAATCTATTATTGAAAGCCTGAGTTACAAACTCACAGCATTGAATTTGATAGATGAAAGGAAGTGTGAATGCTTGATAATATGCCCCTTTAATAAAGAAGGAAGTACAAAGTGATGGGCTGTTAAATATAAATGCTTAAGCTTTACAGCTTTTTACACTGCTGCCTCACTGCTGTCCCCCCAGCTTCACAGAAGAGGGGATGTGATTGGCTAGTACTTGTTGCCTTGAATTGTGCTATGAGTGTAAGTCTAGATATGAGAAGTTGGGAGAAGTTAAGGGATGACGTTGTTGTTGATTGATGGGATAAGCATAGAACTTTCACTCAAAAGGCTGGGGTTCAAGTCCAGCTAAAAGTCAGTTTATAGTTAACTTGCACTAAACTTGTCTAAGCTCCTCATCGATATCTACCTTTTCATTCTTGTGGTCACTACCCAGAGTTTGTGTGTATACGTGTGTATGTAACGTATAAACTAGTTAAACCAAGGCTTTACATTCCAGCTCAGCTCCCTCTTCGCCATGCAATCTAGTAAACCAACCACATTGCTGCTGATGCCGCATCAAACTGCCTGTCCATCTCTAACTCCATTTTCACGTCTCTTGTGAACAAGACCCCGATATACTTAAGCTTCTTTGCTTGGGGCACCAACTCACCCTGAACCAGGAGGGAGAGATCTGCTGTTTTCTGGCAGGGAACCATGACCTCAGACTTGATGCTGCTGACTCCCATCTTTGCCTCTTCGCACTTGGCTGCAAAATACCCCAGTACGTGCTGAAGGTCACGGACTGATGAAGCCAACGGAACTAAATTATTTGCAAAAGCTAGAAATCCAAATACATAAATTATGAAAATTAAGTACCAAGTTGTTAACTTAAAACCAAGTTTCTGTCCATGTAGAGAAAAACAAGGGTGGAGAACAAGATGTTGTGGCTGCATCGCATACTACTGCTCCCTAGGTCTTTTTAAACATCATGTAATATGATCATTCATTAGCCCAGTCATGAAAAAATCACCTGCAGACCCTAACCCTTGAAGATGAAAGACAAGAAGACACCTCTATTATCACTAACGCTTGGGACCATTGGCGTCAGGGTTGAGACAATACCCTCCAGCTCAGTGTGATCAAGAGCGTGATCCTCTCGTCTCCTATGAAGAGGAGCAAAAAAAATGGATAGAGGGAGAGAGGAAATAGGACTGAAGGACAGGGTTGTGATGGAAAACTGTTGTGGGTCTATAATGATGCAGCTCTCTGAAGTGGATATAGATGACCCTCCGCCTCTAGCCGCTTCATCAAGGCTCACTCTACACAAGCACAAACGCATCACTGCTACCCACAAACCAACATGTTGCAAAAAGAAAACTGCTAAAAAAAACACTTGCTGTTAAACAAGGTTTAATGAGCAGGTCTGTCAGCCCATAGACAAACATTTCTCTCTCTCATTTTTTTTTAATCCTCAAATCAACATCTTTACCTCTAACATTCACTGATAAATATGAACACTCATTTAACAAACTAAAATTAATGTAGAAACAGACCCACAGACATGCCTTGCCATAACATCTCCTTAGTCAAATGTATTTGTCTCCTCAAATGAGTGAAACTGGGGTCGTTTTGCAGCTGTGGCAAACAGAGCAGCATGAGACCCTGCATAGCATATTTATCCATATTGTTTTATGTCTTCCAAGGGCAATGGGGCCGGACAGGATTGTCTGCTTTAGAATAATCTATCCACTTCTGCATTGGAGCGGAGTATGAGCCCACAGCTGGGAAGCAGTCTGGAATATGATTCCCAAGTTATGGTGTACTTTTGTCAGGATCAAATGAGATTGGATGTACGGCTGAATTTGAAAATGTACTTTCCAATACCTCCTTAAATCAGGTTAGGAGCTCCCCTCTGACATTCCATCAAAAGAATCTAATTCCACCACTGTGTCTGGGAAATGTTTTTAAATTTACTTTGTGAAAGCATGTTGTCCATTTGTGTAGACTTATGAGGCCTGAAGTATTTGGATTTAAATTTTAAGGGAAGTAGATTATCGGAGCAAATTCAATTTTATAGATAGAGCTTATGTTTGTCCTATGTTCCTCTACCAAGACTGAAAATACAGAAGTGTACATAGTTCCCTACTGGATATATCTACACTCACACTTGATTTCTTATCAGTCTTTTCCATATCTGTCCACTGCTTCCTGAGCAATTTACTATTTGATGCTGAAATTATGCTTTTTTGGTTTTCTGGACTAGAAAGACAAAAAAAAACATCTCCCAGATGTACCGTACTTTCCGGACTATAAACCGCTACTTTTTCCCCATGCTTTGAACCCTGCGGCCTATACAACGGTGCGGCTAATTTATGGATTTTTACAGCTAACAGCCACTAGGGGACCTCCTCAATCTATGGATTGTACAGATTACGTCCCTCACCTTTAACGCCTGGTTTATTATTATGCTTCTGCGTCGCGGCGACAGCGTAGCTACGTCGTCGACCCTACACCGTCATTGAGCATTCGGAGTTCTGCGTCGAGGGAACGCGTTGTTCTGTCGGTGGACGTCATCAACGTCAGTGATTCAGGTTTGTTATGCTAACAACACATAGTCAGACAGGTGGCGGTGCTAACGGAGCTAACAGCTGTCTGTCAGTCTGACCGAGAAGTTTCTCACTTTACTTCAGTGTTAGTTGAATTAAATGACATTCATGTTGTCTTTAACTGTCCGTGCGAACCAGTCCGCAGCTTTGTGCGTCTGTTTGTGCGTCTCTGACTCTTGCGTGTTGACGTTTGCGTGGTCATAGGTTATGCAAATATGCAACTTGTTTGTTGAAATGTTAATAAAATGGAAGCTTCCCCAAACAGCAGTCTCTTTCCCGACAATCTCCTCTGTGCACGAGCCTTTACATATGGTAATTAAACGCTAAAACACCTGCGGCTTATAATCGGGTGCGGCTTGTATATGTACACATTTGTGTTTTTCCCTAAAATTGGCTGGTGCGGCTTATATTCAGGTGCGCCTTATAGTCCAGAAATTACGGTAATCCTTCTTAATATTTTAATGCTTAGTGCTTATTAAATTACTAGCAAAGTCCCTAAAGAGAGAAAAAATATTTTGCATATGCAAATATAGCATTTCTGCCTTTAAACTTATTTTTCTCAGGGAATATAGCATATGTATTATTCATTTTTTCACAGAGAATTTTAAAGCAGAGAACAGAGGAGCGAGTATTGACTCAGTTCATATCTTGTAACAGATGTAAACCAGATAATGCAAAGTTAGAGTTTTGCCTAAGTGAGTCCAAAATCTAAATTGACCCACTGGGCATTTGAAAAGTTTTTGGTTTGCTTCTTCAGCAGCTGTGGTCAGTTTGGACTGGCAGTCATTTACAATGGATTAAATTGTCAGAAAACACAGAATACAATTCTTGAGAGAAACTTCTGCAACTCCCCCACTGCAAAAACTATCTCTCAACTGTCTGACCATATGCTCAGTAAGGCTACAACGATTAGTCGACATAATCGATTACGTCGACAATAAAAATTTGTCGACGCGAAATGTTTGTGTTCCACAGTGTGGTGTAGAAGAAGAAGAACACTTTCGCAGAAGAAGAAGCAGAAGCAGAAGCAGATCAGTGAGTTTTGTAGTGGTTTGGAGCATATCATCGCTGTCAGGCGGAAGCCTCCTATCTTCAATATATGATATTAAATTTCTGTGTGAGTCTGTAGTAGAGCTTAGATCAGGCCCACAAAATAAAGCCCGACCCGAACCGAGCACGTTGAGTCCTGGCCCGGCCCGGCCAGGCTAGACACACTCGCTGTAATTATGAGCTGACCACTTTCAGTAACGAGTAATCTACCGCGTTAATATTTCCAAACCAGTGATCAGATTAAAGTTGTTTCACTGTCACTGTGCATAAGTATTATTTTTGTCATTTTCCTTAGTAAAAATATATATTTTTGCTTTCTTCTTGCGTCTCGGGGAGTGATGTCACGTGTGTGACAAGTCACGTTTTCAGCACAAGGACAAGTGACGTGTAACACCATGCAGTGACACAAACAACAATGGAGGGAGGAGAGAAATGCACTTTTTCTAGCTGGAAATACAGTCATTATTTTGAGCTATTAAAAAAAAAAAAACAGGCTGGGGCAGAGAATCTAAACTCTACTGTGTAGTAGCCTATAAACATACAAGCAAATCAAACTGAAACAAAAAAAATGCACTTTTTAGACATATTCATCCATTAGAGTTCGACCAAAAAGTGATTTATTAAAATTCATAGTTATGCTCATGCTCCCCCATGTATCATCAGCCAAGAGGCCGGCTGGAGACAAGCTCTTTGAATACATTCATCGGCTAACAAAGTGTACAGACGTGAAGGGTGGCCAGTAAAATCGATTATTAAAAAATAAGTCAAATTTGCAAATAAGAGGATTCTGTCTGACAGCAACGATATCAGTAATAATTCATGTGTAGGATATTAAATCAGTACAAAAAAGTAATAATATAAATTGGATAAAACACTGAATAGTAAACTTCCACTTAATGCAATGATTTATAACATAATAATTCATTTGTAAGATATGTAATCAATTAAAAACTGTAATAATTATTATTAATTAGTTCAATTGATATATTAAAAATCCAGTTGTGTTTCAAAATATTGTTTTCAAATGCATGTTTCATGGGTTTTTAATTTGCTCTGAGAATAAGAGATAAAACCAATGTTGAAGCAGATGCTGCCAAAATAATCGTGACTAATCGATAAAATAATCAATAGATTAGTCGACCACCAAAATAATCTTGAGTTGCAGCCCTAATGCTCAGTATGTCCTAAACATAACATGGCTAAGTGTGTTTTTTCTAGCAGAGCCTCAAGCTTGAGATGATATATTTTGGTCAGATAATGCTGCAAATATTGACAAAAATTACGTACTTTGGGGGATGTGTCACTGAAATCTTCAAGTTATAAAATCCAGTCAACTTTCCCAATGTGTGAGATGAATGTGAACTCTGGAACAAAGAGAGTTACAGACAGTGAAGCATGGGGGGCACAGGAGGAAAATAAAGAGGTAAAATGTAAACTACTGAATTAAAAGAGGGAGCGAGTGAGAGGCTGGTTGCATAAAACGAATAAATGTGAGGATGAAATGAGAATTATTCATTTGTAAAGGCATAATGTCCTTTGCAGTGTCAGTTTGGGAACTAATTAATGGCTTACACAGGGAGCTCTCATTGATGCTGGTGATTTCAAAGTACCCCTCAGTTATCATTGTGTTCAACATTGGTGGGAAAGAACAAAAATAACTTTGGTGCTTGTGATGTTGAGTGACTTTGGGCATCATGCATAACCCAATGGACAGAATAGATACTAGCAAACCATGGATATGTTGAAATTTTACATTTGCTCTTTTTGCAATTTAGTGTTTTTTTAGGTTCAGTTTTCTATTTCATGTGGGGATAACATTGTGCCTATGATCTATTTAGGTTTAAGCACAAAAATCACTTTTTTAGGGTTAGGAACAGATCATGTTTTGGCTTGAAAGTCGAGTTTTTAAGAATTCCAAACTTATCAAACACTGACATTTTGGGATGGTTTATATTTGACGAGTTGGAAATGACACTCAAAATTAAACTGTCTCACAAATTGAACTTTTAAAGTACCTGTTTTGTTCTGCACAAACAGAATGCATGTATCACTGGTTTGCTGAAACATTAACTGACAATATTTTGCCAACTGGGCTGCTCATGCACGACCATCCATGCAAAGATGCATGTACAAATATTTTGGGAACCTTTGTGGAATTTTTCCAACATATGAACAAAGTTCACGAGTTGAAAAGACTTGGTGAACAAGTCATGATGAGATGGTGATAGGTTAAGGTGAAGGTTGTGGGAGCTTCATTTTGATCACTTCTGTAATAAGACACTGCAAAACCTTGGAATAAATACATTTGTTTTTATTCTTTTACATTGGAGTCCTGTGGAAATTTTTTCCTGCTTAAGCGAACGTACACAAGTCAGCTTAACACTATAGAGGCCCTATAACTCCCACACAGGTGAACACCAGTATTAGCCGCACAGAAAGAAGTATAAGAAGTGTCGGATAAGAATAGAAAAATGTTTTTCCCTGAGGCCCATTGTCTTTCAAACATAGTTCAAAGGTGGATGGTGTGCTGATTGTCTCAGTGTCTTCCAGTGGATTGTAATCAAGACAAGTTTTAATTGAGGTGCTGATTAACTTCCCTGGGCTGAAGATATGCATGATTAGTAAGCTGTCTAAATGAATTATAAACAAATGCAAGTTACATAAAATAATTCCATCATTGTTTAGTTATGGAAGAAAGATGAATAATATCAGCAAGTAGACAAGAGGAATCAGAAAGGAGTATAAAGTATCAAAGTGTGTTTCGGCACAAAGAGTATGGAAGGATATTAAGAAAGGGATACATAGTGGAAACTTGCTTTTGTTTAGAAGTAAGGAGAAACAGTGGAGCTTTTGGGGCAGGTCAGCTCAAGGTGGAAGGAGTGCTTGAAGAGAGTATCAGCAGCAACCCGTTACTTTTGATGAATGGAGGTCAGTTTGAAAGGAGAAAGGTAAGCTGATAACGACAGATAAACCACAGGGAGAAACAAACACAGACCTCAATCCTTTACTTCTAACGACCACCCCTTCCAATTGGTGTGTGCAACCCACCAGCAGCCCAACAATAGCTTTAGACATGGGCTGAATGATAATGCAGGCTTTGTGAATCTACGTCCAAACGCTTTCCCATTCTTTATCACTTCTCCTGCATCATTGACTGATGCCTGCCTCCGATAGGCTTGTGTTTAGGAGCAAACTCCTGATTAGAGACATTCAAACTTGAATTGTATTGCAATTTGCAGTCTTCGAGAGCAAAGTGTGATGTTATCACCATTCTTGATTTTGCTCTTACTGACAACAACTGAAAAGGTGTAACCTCTCTGTCAACATGGCGCCATTTTAGCTTCAGCAGGCTGTGCATCGCATCGAGTTTCCATCTGTCACTGCCATGGGCAGCATATTCACTTGCAAAACTTTGCTGTGGCTGTTGTTTAGACAAAACAAACTCAAACAAAGACAGGAGAAAGTAGCTAGTATATTCTTAAAGGCGCTCTTTTTCAAGTTTACTTACTGAAGCGATTAGACAAAACACACCTTTCAAGGTGAATGAACATGCCATTGAGATAAAGCTGAACGTGCTCAGATTGACGTGCTAAATCCCAACAGGCTCGAAATAAAGTGCATTCAAATGAATTCTGCTGGATAGCAGCTGGTGCCTGCAGCTGACGCTTGTGTTGTTTTTCAATCCCTCACTTCACACCTCTCTCCTTGTTCCAGTGCGGTGAAGTGAGAGGTGTGCGAGGTGGAGGTATTGACAAGCGTGCCAACTAGAAAAGGGATTTGAGCAGACTGACGGTGAGGACATGATACTGTCAGGGTTACGCCAGCTCTTTTACCACACAGCTCTACTTCCCCCCTTTAAAGGATGTGGGACTGCATGGCTATGGCAACCAGGCTGCTTGTATAAAATGTAACCGAAAGTTTCAAAGTCAAATCGGTTTTATAGTGGTGTCCTGATTATGTGATAGCCAGTGCCAGGAAGCTCATCAGATGCTTTGAATGAGACACCAGGCCAATTCACTGTTGTCCTCTGCTCTTGAAATGGCAGCAGAGTGTTTGATGTGCCAGGGAAGCGTGTGTGCTCAGCTCTGGGCTGGAATGGGACAAAAAATCGGCCCTGGCATTTTTGGCTTAGACGACCTCTCATGATTAGTGGAGCACAACCTACTAGTAATTTATGTATGTGTTCCCCGAAGGAATGTATTTTACTATTATCCCAAACCCAACTCTAATTATTGTGATGAAGTGTGCATATGTTTACTCACTTGACTGGAAAAAACGCTCACAAACCCTTTCAACCCTATGAACAACTATGTTACACCCCGCTGACTTTAGAAGTCTATCAAATAATCGTTGTGGAAAGCAAGTAAGTACATTTACTCAGCACATAGTTCCACCTCCTTAGGTATATTCTATTTCAAGCATAATGCGTCATCGGCGTCCTAAATCTCAAAGTTTAGCGTCTATTGTTAACTCCACCACTTTTGTCTGCTCTGTGTAGTTCAATTGATTCTTTTATCCTTTTTATTGAAATCATCTCTAATATGTAGTTTCTGAATTTCCTTGATATAGCAGCTCAGTTCTAATTCTTCAGGTTAAAAGATGCTCCCTCCTTTAAAAAGCTATAACAAGCATTTGTATCAGACTAAAAACAGGGCTGCTGTATGAACTCATGCAAAGAGAAAACTTGTCTTAAAAGAATTTGACTCTTTCTTACTCTTATTCAATGTGGGCATACCTTTTGCTAATAATACTTTTACACTTTTTTTTTACACTTACTTTAGTAATGCTTAAATTGCAAAGCTTTTACTTACCATTTAGCAGTTTTAAAATCTGTTTTTTTAAAACATGTTTAACCACAGCATAGAGGGTTGCTACAAATTCAAACGAACCCGACGCAGCCCGACACACCAGCATGAACTGTCTGCCCCCCGGGCCACATACAGTGGCGTCTGGTCTGCCCCTAGACTTACTCTTCACCACACCTGAACCCGGCCCAAACATGTAATAGAGCTAACGTTACCTCCATCACCTCAAAGTCCCTGTATTATCCTGACGTTACTACCTGCTTACCGGTTGTACACTTTCCCTGTCAGTCAGCCTGTACTTCTGGCTGCTCCTCTCCCTGCCCACTGCTGCTGTCTTCACCTTCGACCTGCTGTTGCTGTATCATTGCTGTCACAGAGGATGTGGAGGCTACAGCAGCCCCTCCAGCATACATGTCTGTGATCTTAGCACATTTTGCAGCATCTACAGTGAGATTCTTCACTCTCATAGCACGCAACTTCACCGCACCCAATTTCTTTCGCTTTGGTTGCTCCATGTTGCCACTCCTCACGCTTAACACTGTGAAAGTAGCAGGAGTTACAGGCGACTGCGCAGGGAAGGGGGTGGGGCCGCTTTCGTACTATATCCTGATTGGTTCAGTCCACTGTCTATATTGAAGATGGACCACTTGGCCGCCCCCTCTAAATTGCTTCATTGACCTTTTTTAAACTAAAAAAATTTAAAGAAAAAAAAAGAAAAAAAAAAGAAGAGGGCTGAGAGATTTCATTGGATTAGCCCAATGTCCTTCAAGAAAATCAACCAATGGGACGTCACAGTCGATAAAAATGATTTGTAATATACTTTTTGGATTAAATTATGACAGCCCGGCCCATAAATGTGTGTCAGCCCACCAGCATTGCCCGGTATGCCAGATGGCCAGTCCATGCCTGGCTCAGCTCAACTCGAAGACAGGGATCTATAAATCGAATTTCACTCATTTGTTTTTTTGCAACTGTTAGTGAACTCATTGTTGAACATCTTGTTCTACACCAGTTTCTGTTTAAGTCCTGGAACTATTGATGAAATGTACATGTTAACAGCATTTTTTCAGTTGACAAATCTAAAATGTTCTTTATATAAGCACCTCCTGAGCACACTATACAGTTATTTTTGAACAAGTGCTTAAAGGTGTAAATGACAACAGAGCACCCCAATAGCTTACTGAGAAAATATAGCTGGCATGTATTTTATTGTACCAGTGAAGATATTACATTTCTCTGTTTTTCTCTCCGACCAACTGGTACAAAACTGGCCCATCCTCATCAGAAAACAACCATATAGGTTGACTGTGAAAGCAGCTAAATACAACCTAAATTCATCTTTTTTGTAAAGCGGCCGGCCAGTAGTGGCTGTAGTAATTATTAGGACAGCAAAGTAGGTGAGGATAGGTAGGATGATGGATACTGGATAAATACTTGAGTTTTTCACTAGACATCCTTTTGCATATGCTCTGGCTTACTGGACATACAAAGACCCAAGTCTAACAATGGCTTAGCACTGAATACAGTTTTTCACAGTTCTTACAGCACAGAATTCTTTTATTGTCTTATGTTTATCTCACAGTTTCTCTGCCTCTGCCTTTTCCTTGTTCTCTTTGCTTCCTCCTTTATTACTCTGTCAGTATCGCATTCACACCGTGACAACAACCACCCACCAGCAGCAAAGGTGCCTTTTCTCTCCCCTCCCTTATTGCCTGGTTGGTCCTCCTCAATGGCTTGGCTGTGTGTTTACTGCTCCAGTGTTGTTTTACAGGCCCAGCAGGTGTGGCCAGGGTTCGGCAACCCGGGCCGGGAACCAGATGGTTTCATGACTCAGGTGCTCCATGCCTGGCTAACCTGCCAGCTGCAGGTGTCTGAGGCCCAGCCTGATTGATTCTCTCTCCCTCTCTCTCTCCCCTCTGGTTTTCTGGCTACATCTTGGGCTGCGTATGGAGCCAGGCCTGGATTGGTCAGCCAGACCTGTACCAAGGTGTGTGCACTGACATTTACCTTGATGGAGATGGAGGCAACACAAGATTGAGGGGAAAAGGGAAATCTAGAGTGGAGAAGGAGAGATGGTGGCTGGGTGAAATGTCAAGCTACTGGCAGGCTGTCTGGCTGACTGGCTGGGTTGTTGGCAAACCATCCAGCATGCATGCAGAGACACAGACGCACACTGAAATGCATGCTGGCTGGCTGGATCATTGGTAAATCCATACATGTAGACGCATAAGCAGATGCACTAATGCACACACGCACGCACGCATGCACACACACACACACACACACACACACACACACACACACACACACACACACACACACACGCACACACACACACACACACACACACATAGAGTTATGTACACACTCAAAGAAAGCATATTGAGAAACATGCACAGAGAAACACACAAGAGTGCAGCATATACCAGTACAGCAGAGTTGATTTACATCACCTGGAATCACTAAAGAAGATATCAAGGTCACAGTGGTTGTAAACAATTTGTTGCAAATTGACATTTCCTCAACTGTACCTAACAATTTTCTTTTCTTAATAACATTTTATTGGTAAATGTAAAAGAGTCTCAGCTGCAAGCTAAACAGACACAAACCGTCTGTAGTCACAAAATGAATTCAAATAAATGGAATGTCCAGTGTTTGGGTGGAAGTCTTCAGGCATCTCTTTGCTTTGCACAGCTGAGTATAAAAACTCCCTGAAATAAATCTAAATAATAAAGACATTAGAATGCATGAAAGACATAGACTCTGACAGCTCTGCCTTTCTTAATACACCTTTCTTCTTTCTCCCATTGTCTGATTAAGTTTACTCACACATACACATCCTCCGTGCCCATATACTCACCCATCACTTCTAACAGCCACCACAGCCTCTCACCCACTTCAGCAAATATCAGGCATAGTGGCCCTCTCTCCTTCTCCATCTATCAGATGTGTGGTGGATTCTTGAGGCAGTATTGATTTCCACTAGAGGTGACATTTACTGTGCGCTCTGCCAAGTCATTGCCTTAATCACCTGACCGCTCCTTCACACTTGAACTGAGTCAGATGTCAAACTCTCAAGCGATGAGCTGACCCATTATTGCGCCTCCCACATGAATATGAGTTGATGGACATCATACAACAACAGCGACCCGAAGGCACTCAAACATGTCCTCTAGTCATCGGCTGCTCTCATTCTAATTGATACTGCTGTCTACACATTCCTGTACAGCTTGCTGTTGCTTCATTGACCTTTTACTACATTGAAGAGCACTGACCTTGTGATGATGGTAGTTTAGCTTTTATCCCAAATAATTGTGTAACTCAAGGCTCTTTTTTAAGTTTCGTTGTTCAACTTTTAACTGTGGTGCTGGGAATGGACCTTACAGTGGGGCGACATGATCTAAATGCTGGAAGTAAAGGTGTATGGATCTTTTCTCCTGATTGAGCATTCCTTGGCTGCACATAGAGAGCTAACATAAACCTAAAGACCTGCTCCCCAAGTGATTGTCAATAGATAGCTGTATTTATGTCGCCCCCATGCTAAGCGATCTATATGAACCAAATCCAGAACCCACGTCCTTTTCTCCCTCCTTCAGGGCTCCTTACATTTCTCACGTCTTTCTTTCCTTTCCCCTCTATATTTAAATAGAATATTTACCAGCTATAGGGATCAGTCAGTAATTCCCATCCAGGGGCACTTGTGGGGGCAGTTGCCAGGCAGTGTGTGGAAAAATTTTGGATTAGCTCAACCCATTCGATAAAACAGAGTTTACAAAATTGAATAAAATAAAAAATACATTGACATGTTGAGTCAGCGGCAATACAATGTGTAAGACTGAGAAGGTGTCGAAACTAACTATGAAATGAACAGACGTTGAAACAGTTGGCTTAAAGTAATGGATGAAAGGTCTCAAATACATGGCTAAAACTCCAATGATGTAAGGGTTTTTGTCATTTAAACATACTTTCTGTCCGTTTTGCAGTTGGCAAATATAGGCTAGTGGGCTAATTGATAAATAGTGCATAGCTAATTAAATGGATAAATGGTTGAAACATCCAGCTGCTTGGTTCAACATAAATTATTTTGGAAATGATGGTGACAGTATTATGTTATTACGTACTTTATGTGTTGCTTTTTTAGTTTATTGGGCAGAGTTATGTTTGTATTATAGCAAGGAAATCAAAGTCATTATTAATACATTGAGAAAGAAGTAAGACGACAGACAGACTTCTGTAGGCTTATTTATGTCAGTTCTAGATTGAAATAGTCCAGATTCAAGTGTTCCTGCTCTCTGACAGTTTTGGTTCACCGGTCTATTTGAAGTTCGCCCTACTGCTCTGCCTCTCAGATTGTCCAGGCATGCTGCTAAATGCTGACAGATTTATTCATCTCTTTGGCTCAGTCTTGATCATCTCATTAAGCTGGTACACAATACGCAATTTTACAGGATTGCTTGAGCATGATAATTGTTCCTGCTGGATAGAAATTGTTTGCGCAACCAAGGCTCCTTGTTTCCCCCAGCCTGGACCAGAGTAATCCGTCTTTGTAACACTCTGGTCTGCCAAAGTTAGACTGAGCCTGCAGAAACAATGATGCCTTCACAGAGACATCAAACAGGCAAGATACTGAAGCTGAAACACAGAAATCAATTATTGTCTCCCCTCAGGAGAAAAGATATTTTAAAGTTTAGGAAGGTGTGATTTGTGGTCTCCACTCACATGGTTAACCCCATCAAAAGTTAAGAAATGTTTGCTTGTCAAGACTTTTGTCATAATGTAATCTATAAAGTGCTGTCCAATTAAAGCTTTCTGCTATATAACCAGAAGGACATTGAAGCATTAAAAGTTACAGTTTTCGAACACAAATATCAACATTTAACATTGTATCAAAAGACATTCTGAAAACAATGTGACATTGAAAAGAAAGGGTTTGTTTGAAGTTATGAACATATCTAGCCTTTTTACCTGCTCCCTTCTGTTTTACCATAGACTGTATGATCATGAATGTGGTCCCCGGCATGTCAACCATAAGTTTCTTAGAGCCAGTGTAAAGTTCAGTATGATGTCACCGATGTCACTATCTTGCTACTGGCTAATCCAAAGCAATTTCATATATTCATCACAGATAATCTTAACAGTCATACTCTGAATCAGGCCTTGAGGGTACTTTTTTTGTTTAGTTGGAAATGGATGTGGATGTTTATATTCTTCAGATGCTAAGCCCTGTGTCCTGATAACTTTAATCCCACCATGCATAAAATAGCCGACAAGCACATACACATATATGAATCAGATCCTTTCATGTGTGATGCATACGGTCCCGACATTAAGCTAAGCATGTGCATTTTTATGTGCACTGGACCTTTAAGAAAACCTGATTAGGATCTCCTTCTCCACACAATGTGTCTCTCCATCCTTTGAAAAACCCCTTTCACACTAGAAGAATTAAT
The DNA here is from genome assembly GCA_963678695.2 of Diplodus puntazzo. Taxonomy (NCBI): domain Eukaryota; kingdom Metazoa; phylum Chordata; class Actinopteri; order Spariformes; family Sparidae; genus Diplodus; species Diplodus puntazzo. The sequence continues at coordinate 11,021,810 of OZ023161.1, read as the reverse complement.
TAAAATATAATCTCAAAGTACTTAAAGATGGACATTATTGATAAAATATTTCAATTCATTCTGCTAGCTTTGAATGATATAACCTTCACATTTCCAGTACATTCTTAAATGGCTTCCTGAAGGAGAATATTGCCCACATTAATTGTCCCCTTTGCTAACAACATTGCCATTAGCATTTGGTTGCCTTAATGCTTTTGCTTTCCTACTGTGAGTAACTGGGGCTAGATTGGAATATTTCCCCCTTAATGGCCATTAAAATGGGTGTTCATGCTGTTAAGTCCCGCTGAGGCATGTGTGTGGTGTGTTTTCAGGTATCTATTTTGTGTGTGGGCATATGGTAATGTCTCTTTCTGTATTTGCGTGTGTGTCCCATGAACTCTGTCTATGTCGACAGGCCTCTGGGCCTTTAGTCAGTTTGACTGAGTTTATGGTCCAACAAGCATTGTATCCCACCTTGTCAGGGAGCCTTGTGATAGAATTGAATTACCATTTTGACACCTGCGGGAAAAGCACTAAGTCCCATGGGTGCAGTGATTACTTTGCAGGGACATTACATGTAATGACCTCCATCACTGATCGTCTGCCAAGGCTTGTTCATCACACAGACAGATCTCAATAGACAGCGTCGATGCTGCGGTGTGAAAGTCTTGTAGCTTGCGTGGTCTCTCATATAACTGTCATTCCAAACTCAATGAAATATTTCACGTTGTCTGATGTTTCTCATTAGCTCTGAAAAATGTTTAAAGTACCATTATTTCCTAATAAAATGAAGTGGAGAAGCCATAACTCATTGTTATTTACTTGCTAACTTGTGACACAATTACAGTTACCATGTAATGGTAGACAAGTGTCATAAATGAGCCTTAGCAGTTTCCTTTCAATGTAGCTTCCTTCATCTCACACTGAAAGAGCCCATTGACAAAGAAGACGGTTTTAAGTAATTTTCACACTGCTTCAAGTTGAGAATCACTCACTACCCTGTGTAATTGATGAGTCCAATATTGATCTTGGTAATATCCCCTGAAATGTTATTTCCTCTTGTCTGGATGGAAGTGATACTTAGTGCCATCTAACTGTCATTTTTTCAGTGAATAATGCCTCAACACCACTTCACTTGTATCAATAAGATTAGGAGGAGATGTGAGCATTTTACATATACCTATCATAACTCTGTGACAGACAGCATCCAATTATTAGTCACCTTGTCAGAGCACAGTTGATATCTCTGAAGTTCCTACAGGAGGGGTCAAGAGATATGAGGATGAGCAGGTGGTTGACACTGCTGACAGATGGCTCAGTTTAGCAGATGCATATCACGTATCCCAAACTGTGTGGTGTATCTAATTACAGCACCTACTGTGGCAGGATAATAAAGCAATTTCCCAGTTCGTCATTGACTATTTGCAAAAGCAAAATTAATTTTCATGTTTTCTCAAATTTACAAACAATTTCATGCAATGAAGTTTTAAACAATCTTTAGACAATTTTGAGACAGAGTACTAGACAAGAGGGCATTATGGTGGCAGGAATATGGCTTTGCTCAGTTAGTCCCCAATCTATCATCTCCCCAGTCCATTGTGATCTAATCCAGAATGATTTCAGTCATACATGGAACAAATGTTCTTTTTACAAAGTTTGTTGATCTATTATTTAACAGTGGGACTCTTTACCTCTTGAGAGTGTGTCACCAGTAGATTCTTAGCACAAAAAGTTGAGTTGACCTGTATACTGTAGGGACAGAGGTATTTCCAGAAAATCAGTTGGGTTTGTTGGGTGTGCTTAAAATTGTCAAACTTTGCTGTTTTAGAGCTGCACCATGTTAGCTTTTGCAAGACTAGCAATTCTGCTTCCAAAGAAATTCTTTAAATTTTGTATAATAATGCCAAATAGTAGCTATTGCCAATTCATAAAGAGAGTGAGGTTGCTTGTTTCTTGACCCCTCTGCATTGATATCTTGATTGAGGCATCTCACTATGGGCAATGCTCACTAATGCTACTTCAGCCAGTATCAGCTGGCAATCATAAGGATAAGGCTTGTGTTAAGGCAAGCAGCTCATCTCAGCATGGGCGGGATTGGTGCAGCGCCACTCATAATTCCAGAAGAGGCCACTTCCTCTTTGCTTAACGCAAAGAAGGTGTTATAATGAGACGCAGGGCTTACTGGACAGAAAACTGTAAATTGCCTTTCACATTTGTTTCTCAGCTTTGCTGTGTGTGACACCGACCACGACTAAAAAATCTAGCAAAATAGATGAGTCTGGTTCAACTTTTGCATGAATACATTTTAAACATGTTTTAGTTGCTGGGCAGAGAGTGACTAAATCAGTTCGTCCAGGAAGTTGCGATGTCGCGATCGCAACTATTAACGCAAATTTTGCGTGGCCATGCAATTTTATCCAATCACCGCAACTTTTATGCAAATTTGACCTATCAGCTTAGCCCCCCTCCGCATGCATCGTCATAATAGACTGAAGAAAGATGAAGAGATGTGCGATGCCAAACGATCGCATTTGCCATCAAATATTACTGCTAAAGTCTGTGCAAGTCAATTTCCCGATGTATTACATGAAAGTGATGGTAAACTGTTTTGCACACCAGTCATCGCTTGACCAGCACTTTTTCTACCGCAAAACATGCTCGGAGAATGGCTACACGAGGACTACAGATAGGGCAAGTGACCATGACAGAGGCTGTTGCATCCAGATCTGTTGCTGAAGTGCTGAAAGAAACAAGGTGAGTTCAATTAAAATGCACGTTTATGGAAAACGTTAGTAAAGCATAATCTACAAAGTTATAGAGGTGTGCTTGTCTGTCTCCGTCTCAGTGTCAGCGTGTGTGTGCGTACGTGTGTGTGCATTTGAACGTGCAAGGTGTATGTGTGCATGTATGTGTGTGTGTGTGAGAGAGAGTGTGTGTGTGTGATGCAGAGGAGAGAGCATACACAAAATAAAAAATCCTATTAGTATGGGCTACTGGGTAACTTATCTTAACCAGTTTAATTGCATTACATCTTTACTACAAAAAATATATATGCATATATTTTTTCCCTTAAGATTTGTGAAGATTGGGTTTCCACTTGCACTGCAGTCACCAATTTCACTCTCTAAAAGTGACCAGCCTGCAATGCGAAGATTGATCAGGCAAAATGTAATCAATGGAGGAGCCATTCCTGGATTTCACCAGCTTCAAGAGAAATACTTCAGTTTACCAGAAAGAAAAGGAGGCACTCAAAACACATCTTGCCCAAAAGTTGCTGTTGCTGTCATATTTGATGAGACTCCAGATGTAGAGGGGAGACGTGTACTGAACGTCCTCATTGCACCCCTGGAAAAGGATGAATCTGGGAGGATCCTGGCCTACCTTGCAGACACTGTCTTCCTACAGCAGGGCAACCATTCCACTGTCTCAGTCCCTGTGGTCAAGTGTCTGCAAGAGTACTGCATAGCCAATGAAGATGTAATTGTGTTTGACACGGACAATGCAGCATACATTTAAATAATAATTTCCCTGTCTGGGATCATTAAAGTAATTCTATTCTATTCTATTCTATTCTATTCTATTCTATTCTATTCTAAAGCATACAAAGCTGCATTGCAATCTTTATTCCCAAGCTCACTACATGTTATGTGCATGGCACACATAATGAACTTGATTGGCAATGCCTTTGAGGTGTCTGCACAGAGCCCAGAAACTACACCTTCTGCAGACCTTTTGACCAGCTGAATGAGTTCATGCTGATCTCACCGATGTTCTACCAAGCTGCCTCCCACAAAAGAAGATGGCTTGAGTTCATGACAGAAAAACTCCCAGCAGGAAGGAAGGCAACCATGTCTCTAAATCCATGTGCTACGCGGTAGAACTCCTGGTTCAGCACAGTGCAGTACCATTCAGCACCTCGTACTCTACAAGGAGTTCATAGAGATGGAAATACAGGAAAGACCGTTTCAACTCATCTTTACAAAGTATCTTAATTACTCTACATGTATAAACATTCTACTTGACCCCTACTCACACTAACTTGCGCCCAAATACACACAAACAAGTTATTTCTTACAGATGCCATGTGCGTTGCCATGTGATTTAGTTAATTGCATTGAAAACACTTGACTAATTTAATTTGTTATTCTATCCACAGATTTGTGGCAAAAGTGCACCACAGTCTGTGGAGAGACTCCATGAAATGCTACAAAGCCCAGACATGACTCAAAGTCTGCAGGTCCAGATCAGCATCATGGCAGACAAGTGTAAAGTTATTGTTCAGCTTCTGGACATCTTCCAGAGCAGATGCCCTATAACCACCAAGATCTTTGACTACCTTGAGGATCTGCAGATGAAGTTTGCTGCAAACAAACAGCTGCAGGATGAAGCTGGTGTTGTCCAGCCGAGTAAGATCAATCACTACCATCAACCCCAAAGCCTTGGTCTTCTTGTACCACAACCAACGGCTTACCAGTGGGGCTTTCGAAATGGATGAGATGGAGAAAGCTTGTGAGGAAGACTCAGAGGAAGACATGAAGGACATTTAGGCAGCTTTCAGGACTTTTTATTTTTTTAATTGTTTTACAGTTGCTGACTGGCCCTCATCATTTCTGATTGTTCATAAATTAGGGTGTAATGAGTTAAGCTATGAGTTTTCAGAAAAATACAGCCTTCAGCTTTATTTGTTATGGATATCTGTCAGTATTAATGAATATTTGGGGTTTTATGAGCAGATGTAGACTAGCTCTGAGATATAACTAATTTTGATTTACACTTCATATGGTGTGTTGTAAAAACAATTTTGTGAGAAGTTCAGTGGTACTTGGCCTATGCTGTGTATAATGTGAAGTTATGAATTTGAAGGATATGTAGGCCTACCTTTCGTTTTGCATTTTTTAATTGATGGAATTTTTCAACATTTCTGTATAATAATTTTATTTATTTTAAGATTGTTGTTTTCCAACTTTCCCTGCAACTTTACGAAAAAGCTGCTGCAAAATCAGGCATTTTAGGCCGCAACAATCACAAAACAAGCCAGCGAAATCCTGGGGGGACTGGTAAATGGGCGTGTAACTTCACCATCATGTGCTCTCATGGCCAATATTAAACAAGGTATACACTGCATGTCATGTTGTGTCTTTCTTTTTTTTAACATGGTTCTGTCCCAGTATTTATAGCGGTGCAACCAGTCATCCTGGCTCTTTGCCAGGTTGACCATTAGTGAGCCTGCAAATTGATAATGTGTGTAATAAAGTTTTGTAATAATACTCCTGAACTTGAATGTATGACTAGAATTTTTTTTTAAAAATAACTGAGCAGCATTTGTAAAAGGGTCACTGTTGAAAATAAAACAACGGGAAATCATGAATGAAAAAACAATTTGAAATAACAGCAAGAGGCACATATCTATAATGAATGCATCACACATTGATGTTATTCTGCTCAGCAGCGAATCTGCTCCTACTAAGAGTATGCGTGGTCTCTGTTAGAAGTCTTTTTTTATGGGAACACCCACCCTTTAAAAGAAGCGTGTTTTTAAATGCACGATTTTAAACTTTCATTGAATAAATGTGATTTGTAAAGAAACTGGGTCAATGAAAAGTCAAGAAAGGCAATTTTGGTGACTTACAGAACTGTTTTAATTTGAATTCTTCAAAAAAACACAACTGTGTTACGTTTTGACACTTGTTAGGATGAAAGAAAAAAGAGAAGCGATTGAATACATGTCAAACCTAAAATAAAGTGAGTTCATTTAACATCAGGTAAGCCTGATCTACCTTGAATCACCAAAGCCTCAGTCTTGCCTTTGACTCTGATACATGTCTTTCTTTGTAAGTTTTTAATTACACTTTTATTAGTGTCTAATTGGTCAGTACTACTGCATATCTTTTAAAATGCTGTGAAAGGTCGTATAAAGCTTTTATCGCTCCGAGATAGGAAATTCAAAATCTGATAAATTTCCTTCATGTGATGTCACTTGAGGCAGTATCAGTTGGTACTGGAGAGATAAGTTTCCAATTAATTAATTAATAATTTAATCCACTTCTCATCTTTGCTCGACGCTAGCTGCTTGAGGCTACATTAGCTGCTAGCATCACACACCGAACTCCACAAACATCTCTAGCTCAAATGTGCCATTTGTTATGAAAAACCAAAACATTTTTAATGTGAGTCTGAGAGTGTTGTAAAAGAGCAATGTTTAATGGTGGCGTTCTCTTGTAAAAGAGAAGAAACTTTTTGCCACTTAAAATATTGATTTTCTTTGTCACTGCATATTTATGTATCTGCGCCAACCTTATGTTGTTTATTCAGGATTAACAAGGATTAGGTCTGTAAAGGGGAAACATATTTATTTAATTATTCTGCCCTGCTGCCTGTGCCTGTCAGGTTTATCTCCACAGAAACCATGTGTATGTCTATTATCCTGACCTGTCCTTTTGTTCTGCGTGTTGCAGGTTGCCCGTGTGGGTTGCCAGGAGGATGGAGGCCACGAGGGCTGTGTACCTGGCTTCCAGGTCAAACACTACCAGGTGGCGTACAGTGGACCTTTCCAGAAAGGCCAGGCGCTTATACAAGGTCAGTACAAATGGATAGAATAAACTTATATTTAAATTTTAATATTTAAAATTGAACCTTTTCTGCTTTGCTTTGAAGTTGGCTCTGCTGTTTCCCCTCTCTCTCTTAAATCTTGTTACTCAACACTGTCAAGTTTGCATGAGGGAGTGAAAGGCTCAGTCTGCCTGTAAGGCTCGTGTGGCTTTGAATAACAGCATATCCAGGGCAGCTGAGCAGAGCAAAGCCAGGCTCCCTCCAGGTCAAGGTGTGTGTGTGTGTGTGTGTGTGTGTGTGTGTGTGTGTGTGTGTGTGTGTGTGTGTGTGTGTGTGTGTGTGTGTGTGTCTGTGTGTGTGTGTGTGTGTGTGTGTGTGTGTGTGTGTGTGTGTTCTGACTTAGTCCATTTTTTGGGGACTGAAGACCAGGTAATTGGGAACAACTGGTGCAATTGGGGAGAAAGCCTGTTACCTAGCCCAATTTGGAAAATGCTGATTTGAGGGTCAGTGGTTAGGTTAGGGTTAGGCAAGTACTTATTATTATTATTGTTAAAGTTATGTTAAGGCCCTAAGAAGTGAGGAAGGAAGGAAGTTTATATAGTTACCTGAAAGTGACATAAGCAAGATGCACGTGTGTGTGTGTAGGTGGTTTTGTTCTTCACATTCATTAGAATTCATCTGATTCTTGTTACAATCAAAAGATAGAACCAAAGCAACAACAACATAATTTGTGTCTGCAAATGAATTATTCTCCTTGATTGCATGATGTTTACAAAAGCCTGTTTTCTTTTATCTTCTTTTGTTCCTCCCCCCTGAACACAGCCTTGGGCTGCTCCGTTAACTGTGCTTATGCTTTGTGATCACATACATGTGTCTGTGCCTTGCGACTGTGTTGCTGGAGCTGTTCAGTCCCAGTGCGCCAGTTACAATGCTTCAGTCGACTTAGCCTTTTGGAGAACTCCGAGTCGTATTTCCCTTATATGCAGAAATGTGACCTCTGCACATTTATAATCAAAACATGAAAGCTTTGAGAGGGAGTTGAGAGGAAGGTTATGGGTTCACTGTGGAGTGGTTGTTCTCATGGAGACTGAGTTCCATCTCTGAGCCAGTCGGGAGGCGCCCTCATCACCCTTTTGTTACCGCAGTGGCCAGTGAGATTTCCTACAGACTCGCAATTCTCAACTCCATATTGCTGCCACAAGTTATCGGTCCAGTCTGCTCCTCTGGGGCCCTCTGGCAATGCCTACCTGCACAGCCCCACTCTTTCTCCACAGACATCAGCAATAATGTCTACTGGCTAACAGTCTGCTTCTCTGGAGTTGTGAGTTATGGCTGCCAGCATGTCCCTTCAGAGATCGACAAGGTGCACCCAGTTAATGCTAGTTTTTACTTAAAACCTGAGGAATTATTCACTAATTTATTCAATCAATAATTAATTTGCTTTTGCATGGACTTATTGGTTAATTTGTATAGTGTGAAGAAATGCAAGGGAAGTATGTTATGTTAGTTTGTTCATGCAGCCTGTCATTTATTGTTTTCCACCCCCTCTCATTATTCAGCCACTTCTTTATTTATTTCATCATTCCACTGTGTCGCTCTCCACATTATGAGGCTACTTTGGCAGATTTCATTACCTGCTTCAGTGACATGCACGTAATGTGTTTCTAAATACACAGGAGTAGGGCTGGGTACCGAACTTCGGTTCTTTTATGGCACTGACCCAAATGCTTAGGTAGCACCGAGTATCAAAATATGCCTCGTCTTTCGGTGCCCAGAGGTTAATCACATGATCAAGATCTGATAATGCTGCCGGTGATTGGCTGTAATGTTACACGTGATTGCAGCATGCAGGAAAAATACATACGTGGTTACCAGAGACGTTTTGAGGTTACGCCCACAGACAGGGTTCACGTGTATCTGTGTTGTGAACTGTAGTTGTGTGTGTCGTCGAGCCGGTTAAAAAATGTCACCGAGGTCAAAAGCGTGCCTCCATTTTAGCAAGACTGATGAAAAGTCATCGTTGCTAAAGCTGGCAACACGACTAATTTGATGAAGCACCTGACCGTGCACGGAATCAATTTAAGAGCAGAAAGTTGCTCTATGTTTGACTACAGGAAGAGCGGACCGCAGCCATCCTCCTCTCAGCATTTAAGTCCACCTGTGGACGTTACAGAGCCCGAGCGGCCGACTCAAAATCTCCACCACCGGACTCCGGTGTGTAATGCTAACTTAAGATATTAGTGTGTAGCTTTATTTTATGGCTATGTAGCTAGCCAAACGCTAACTAGAGATTGACAGTGACAGATAAAGCTTAGCTTGTAAAGATGTGCTCATCAATTGGGTCGACTGGTTAAACAGCTCACCAAACATTCACTGTTATGTTTATCTTCTCCTCACAGTAGACACCATCAGCCAGGAGCGGGCTTGTCTGTCCTGAGAAAGCAGACATGTTGATTTTTCTGAAGAAAAACTGCTAAGTGAAAAGGTCCCCAGTATGTAGCAGTGAGCATTAGACATTGACTTGTCACTTGTTTGCAAGTGTTCTTTTGCCCTGGAAATTATTCGTTGTTAATTTTTTCTGTAAGAAAACTGCTTGCAGTGGAAAAATACCAAAGATGAAAAGTGAAATTCAAGATATGTACTGTAATGTGTTATGTCATTTTCTTTGTGTTAGAATTTATATTATAAAATTGGCATTCAGGAACCGGTTTCGAAGTGAAGGTATCGGTATCGAAAATTTTTGATTGATACCCAGCCCTACACAGGAGTTACACATTTTCCTCTTCTTTGACTGAAGCTTGTAGAGGGGTTCTTATACAAACCCTTTATTGTAAGTGGCACTCAACTGACTGACAGCTTTCCTAACTGAAACTATGTGCTTTCCTATCTAGACGACAAAATATGACAAATCTGAGCCTTTTCTCCTTCAATCTTCTTTTTCTGCTTTTTGGGCTTTATTGTGTTTGATTCGGTCAGCCAGTGAGGCATTTTGTCATCTGGAGGTTCAGTGGTGCGTGTACTAGGAGACAGAACTCAGTTCTGCTTTAGTGCTCTGCTCTGGGACGACAGACTGCTTCTATTACCTTGAATATGCTCCTGTCAGCAGAAACACCTCTCACTGTGGGGGGTCCCACTGCTCACCAGTTATGTAAAGAAGCATAGGCATGTCAGTGCTCACACAAGTGCACTTACACACACACACACACACACATATACTGTAGATTGCAAACATAAATATGCATGTGTGTGCTTATAGAGGATATTTACAAAGCAAAGGATGCGAGTCACACACATAGACGCAGGCTTGCATTCATGCTGTGTATTGTGTTGAGTTATAGCTGCACAGAAGAAATGCCTTGGTTGTGATCACTGGAGGTGTCTCGTAAAGATTCAAAGCACTTGCACAAACACAGTGGCTCAGCAGGTAAGCTGAACAGCATACTCAAAACAATAAGACCATGATGAAAAAGAGCATATGAAAGTAAACTACAAAGGATGAAAATGGGCCACAAGATTTGGACTTTCATCTTCAAAATGTGTGTCAAACAGTGATCAAAGTGAAATATCAGTATATGTACATGTCGGGTAGACTTGGTGTGACAGTCGGTGTGCTGGTGTCACACGGTGGTCAGGCATACGTCGATTACTTTACTTGCCCCTACCCCCACCGCAGTTTGCTTTTTTAATCAATACTTGATTTGAAGGCGGATGTTGAAATTACAAATTCACCTGGAGGGACATTTCACTGATCACATGACCAGAGTACAGAGAGTTGACCAACAAGATGGTGGTGGAGGATATCTTGTCAAAGCGAACAGCAAAAGCACCAGTTTGGCAGTATTTCTGATTAAAAGCCGAACTTTATAATGTAATTAGTGAAAAGGAGATAGTTACCTTACTGAGAAGTTGTAGATGTGCAGTCTGTCATCTGCAGCTCTGCAGATCGGCTGTCAACAAACGCAGAAAATGGCCACTGTTATGCTCTGTAGACTAATTTTTCATGACAACAGCGGTGCTTAAGTCACCGAACACTGCATTTCTTGTTAATAGCCTATTTCAAAATAAAAGTAAGTTGTTTGTTTGTTTCAAAAATGCTTTCATTGTGAAGCTGCGTGTGTGTGTGTGTGCGAGCGCGCTTTCAAAGGAAAGTGAAAGGGAAATCTGTTGCCACAAATAATTCAGTACCCTCACCATTTATGTATGGATTTCAGGGAAAGCACTGACACTTTCTCGAGTTGAACAAATTGTCTGCTGAGTGTGAGTGTGGTTCATACAGAATGCCAGAGGCTGCAGCCAGGCCCAGTGACACATGCAGATTTATGTAAATTCTGCTCAGCCCTGTGCCACCTGCTGTAGACCTCTCTGTGTAATTACCAGTAGAGGGGCGGTCTGTTAGCAAGAGATACCTGTTGGCGCAGACCCGGGTTCAAGGACATCTATCTCGGCTAATGGCCATATCCATGAAACAGACGCACACACATACAGCATGCATCCGTCTCTTCCATTTCCTGGTTCTACTCCTGTTCTGTTTGTCATTGCATCACTATGATTGTATATTTTCTCTCAGTTGGTTTTGCTCCGTAGTCTTCTATTCTTGTTTTTTTTTTTTTTTTGTCTTCTGTCACCCAGCTTGTCATTTCTCCCATTTTAAATTGATGCCTGTGAGAATAGAAATGTGTATGGAAAAGGAAAAGGTCAACAATGGCAGTTATGGCCTCAGAGGACTCATTATTTCAAAAAGTAGCTTAGATGTTTAGATCCATGCGAAGACATGATTTCATCGGCAGGCAGCATGTGTAAAATACATGCCTTTATAGAAAAAGTGCTCCATCTCTAACTCTGATAGATTATATAATTTGACGTTGTCCTGTGAATGCTGTCAACTCAATCAACGAAACTGCTCTCATGCACACACTGAAAATGTCTGTCATTTAAAATCACTTCCAGCGAAATATCTGCATGTACTGACTAGGGGTGCACCGATCCGATATTAAGATCGGATATCGGCTCCGATATTGACAAAACAGCTGGATCGGGGATCGGTAAAATGAAACTGATCCACCGGCCGATCCATTTTTTTTTTTTTTCGCCGTCGCAGCACATCCTACGTCATTCGTCAGCGTCAGTGTGTCGCATGCTGGAAGAGCACAAGTTGCTGTTTGACCAACTGTTTATTAGTTTATTCTCACGTTCAGCTGCTATGTTTTATTTTGTATTCCTGTTTGCAGGTCGTGACACTTACTCACGTCACATTTCTCCGCTGATTAGCACCGCCATCAGTTGTTAGCCTCACTGGTCAGCTGTTAGCCTAGCAACGCTAACTTTCAAACTGACGTACTCAATACTCTGTGGGCTGTCCATCGTTGCTCCGTTGGTCCTCCCTCCACCACAACCTCAGGGTTATTCACCGCCGGGCTGCTTTGTCTCCTCCTCTGCTGCTGCGGTCTCCCCGGCTCGCAGCGATGCTGGATGGTCGCCCCCGCTGTGTGCACGGAGCCTCCAGACGCTAGTTTGTTTACAGACGGTGCTACTGACTTCGGTGCTAGTGTTCCCTCCGTGCTGACTGACAGGCGCCCCATTCATTCATTCTTTTTGTTGTTTGTTCCACTTTGTTACGTGTGTCCTTGGGTACCCTCACAGGCGCTGTATAAATTAAATGTATTATTATTATTATTATTATTATTATTATTATTATTATTATCATTATTATTATTATTATTATTATTATTATTATTATTATTATTAATGTTACACATGTTTACAATTTTCGGTAACTGTTTGATTATTTTGTCTTAGTTAGGAAAGTCTGGTGCCTTTAGTCCCTTTCACATGGTGGAAGGTTTACAGTTTATTATTAATTCAACAACGGTATCGGATCGGTATCGGGTATCGGCCGATACGCTCAGTCCAGGTATCGGTATCGGATTGGATCGGAAAAAACTGGATCGGTGCATCTCTAGTACTGACCAATCATGATGGACACCTGAACTAAAGATCTTTACGTCTACCAGATTACATTGTTACAGAACCAACCTCACATGAACTACAGCCCAATTTGGAAACTATTCTGTACGAATTAATTTCAAAATATGAAAGGCTTAAAAAAAAGTATTGAAATTGCAAGTGAGGAATGCTATTTCTACTGAATAATGAAAAACATGAAAAATGGACTCCAATTTATCAAATAATTGTGTGTAACTAGATTGATCCTTAAGCACTGCCATGAGAAATTTATTTTGATGCACAGGAAAGAAACTTTCTCTGAATAACCCATGTCTTCAAGGAGGTAAATAAAAGACTTTCCGTTTAAAGCATTGAATTTTTAAGAAAAAAAGATCAGAATAGGAAGAAATAATAGTTTTGAAATGTCCAGTGTCTTACCCTAAGACCATGTTGAGGGAGTGAAAAGAAGTGATTCTAATAAAAGCAGTAGTGATAGCTTATGAAGACCTCTGGGAGAGACTGTGTGTGACTTGTTGAGATAATCTAGCCACTTCAACTTGCTGGTGATTTGCTTCCCCCAATTTGTTTGGAGTGTGGAGTATGAATTCAACTGCTGACCAGTTCTTAGATATAGCACCTTTTTAGATTGACCAAATGCGGCTTGTCACCTTTATACGTTTTGATACGAAGCATCATATTTTCTCCACAGGGTTTATATACATTAGGCAGGATGGGCAGTGAATGGCATTTACTGAAAGATTAATAAGGGTTCTCACTTTTGAAAAGCTACTTTTATCCTCTCTTTCTCTCAGCGGGTTCTGCCACGACACTGAGAAATACAGCAATGAGGTGTATTGATTTTGAGATGGTGTTATAGCTCACCTCAGTTTTGCGAGCAGCTTCTTTCTTGCCTCGCTCCTGCCTTCTCAGAGGTGGCAGTAAAGTTGATACGGTTTTCCGTCACCAGCCTGGCAGACTGTCAGAAATAATGGGACCTGATGATATTAGTAATCTATGACTGTGTTCTGTTACTGATAATATGTAGTACCATTATTACTTACATGCCATTTTTTGCAAGAGGCCATCATAAGAAGACATTATGTACTGCTAATTTATGCAAACCTAATATGGAAATGCAGTTTTTGATTTTATGGTGTATTGGGATGCTATTGGGCATACCACGCTGACAGCCAGTAAAATGTGCAGAAGAAATGAGAGAGCCACCTTATCTGTATCCTGCAGAGCAAGACCATGGCTCTGGGAGGCTTTTCTACAATCCCACCACCAAACATGATTACTTCTAAAAACATGGTTGCCTTTAAGCATTTTGTATAACATCACTTACATTCTTTAATTAAGCATTCCGTAGGATTTGACTTATAAAAAATATACCTGAAGGAGAAGGTCCTCTCCGGGCTTGGCATTGCTATCATTAAGACTTCCACTTCATGTTGGGCAGCAGCTTGTGGACTCAGATCTCTTATGGCTGGCACAAGGCCCGGGGCATATTAACTGCATTGAGCTCCTAGATGGCATAACTCTTGTCTCTTGCTTGCGCTCCCTCCGACTTTATCATTGAGGCAATTTAAAAGTACTTGAATTCTGATATAGCCAAGTAGTTTTAGATAAATTGGACAAATGGAACAGCTCTCTCACCTGTTTCTTCTGTGCTTCTCTCCAACTCTTCTCTGCTTTCTAAGGTTAGGTGATAAAGTTTGCTGTCTTTCCTGCTCTTTGCACAATAACACACACACACACACACACACACACACACACACACACACACACACACACACACACACACACACATACACTTATTTACACGTATTTCTCTTCAAATATTCCATCATTCAGCTTTTGAAAAATGAGTTTTGTGATTTATTTGCTGCTTTAAAGGTTGCTTACATCGCCAGTTACACTTCATTCAGAGTGTTGTATTGTTTCAGACATTTGCTTCATTACGCTGAGCAACCTGCACATCCCTTTAACCCTTGTCATAGTTTTTAGTACTTAATTATTTCACCACCATTACTTTGGACAAACAGCATTATATTTACCATTAAGAATATATTACCCATCTATTTATTGGTGTTGCTCAGGAAAATGTCCCTGTGTTTCAGGCCCATAGTCAAATGCATTTTTATCTTGTGGCATTTGCACGAGTAAGTAAAACATAAATTATGAAAGAGACTCCCTTCATGGAGACAAAGCAAACAGTCTACCTTTATGTGAGTTAAGAACAGCTGTGTCCCGTACACTGCTGCCCTACTTACTAATTTTGGCAACATAACCTGCACTACCTGCACTCACCTCAACCCACCAAAACCCCACTCAATGCCAACCCCAAGTTCTGACCCACTACAGTGACTCTGTCATGTAATGTCTGTGGATGCATGAATTGATGTCCTCCCTTGCCTCTGTCTGCATGGAAGGGCGCATATCCTGATCATGCCACTCTCACGCCTGTAATGGCGGGTGCAATTAATCACCCCCTGTAGCTGGAGTCACCAGGAACTGCAGCTTCTTTTCCGGTGTATTTTTAATTTGACCATTAATCAAGGTGTGCTTTTGACAAATGACTATAATTACAGCAAAAGGCCATTACTTGTATGGGTATCCATGTGTGTGCATTTGTGTGTGTGCGCTGGCATGTGAGTTTGAAGTCGGGTGTCTCTGCATACAACTCTGTACATTTGTGTATCTGACCCTTGTGTATAAGCTGTCCCCGGTGAACTTACCATGAACTTTATATGGGTCAGTATGTGTCTGGAGGCTGCTGGTAGACGGTAGTTAGGAGGACTGGGTTGTAAGGGGGAGGAAATGATGTTGCAGACAGCGGAGAGTAAATAGTCGAGGACAGGAAAAAAGAGAGAATGGAACGTGAAGCTGAAGTGGCAGCAAATCCTTTCATGGCAGATCACATCAGAAAAGGCCATGGGAATCTATGAATAGAAAACAAACAATTACTCTAAATGCTGGCTGTGTATGGCTTTTTCGTACGTGATTTACATAGATGGTTTTTTTATGAATTTTTGACATCTAACATTTATCATCTATGCTTCCCTACAAAGGCTAACCCCAGTGACTACACTTACTATGAAACTGAGAAATATGGTTCAAAACAGTTTTGAGTGTCCAGCCAAATGTTTCATAGCTCGAACCGGGTTACGCTGTTATTATTATGAATCCTTTAAGTAATTTGTTTTTCTTAAAGTTAATGACCAATTTTTTGACTGATCACCCTAAAAATATAACTCACCAATGAAATGTGTCGGTATTTCAGTAGTGCATCAAACTCGCATAGAAACTGTATTCCCTTATTCCCAAATTTCAACTAGATTCATTTTCGTAACGTATTTTTTCCAAAACACAGTATTCCGCTATTAAATGATGACAGAATGGCAAAGACTGCAATCCTGGATGCTTTTTGATGCTTTGAGCTGTGAAAAAGACTTCTTTCAGAGCAGACACCATTATCCCTCTACACTGGAGAGCCTGAGATAGCAGCTGTTTGATTAACAGCTCATTCAAGCAGATAAGAGTTATATGTCCAGCCTAGAGCCAACAACACCCAAGGAGTGACTGTGTGGAGTAACCCACACTCTTCTACACGCCAGCCTCTGGATGATTGACAAATCATATAGCCAATGAGATTCAAAATCTATGAGGATATCATTTTAATGGGTTTTGAAGCCTTAACCATTAGAATTATGCACGTTTATGTTGTTTTATATGTTTTGCTCTTGAAATAAGCTGTATTTCTGACTAAGCTTTAATTTTTGACTATTTTATATGCTCAGAGTTAGTGTAGCTAACTAAATAACTCTCAGGCAGGGATATTTTGAGCTCACAAGATGGGAAATTTTTTTGCCAGGCACCTGGATGTTTCTTAAGAAAAACATGTGTTTGAAAAAAAATAAAAATAAAATAATTCATTGTGTTGAAACTCCTATAGATTAATGCCAGAAACACTTGCAGAGCTTCCATCGCTTACATTGATAATATACATTTCCAGGAATAAGAACAGGTTAAGTTATAATCTTTGTTTTGGTTGGATTTTGTAATAACTGCAGATTAAAGATCACTAAGATGGAGCAAAACTGAACATTGTGCCATAAGATAAAAAAGACATTTGAGATTTTAATTTTGGTCATAACTCAGTTTTGACCAAAATTGTAGTTACTGCAGTTATGGGCTAACAGGGAAAAGTATTGGTGGGCAATGGTAGACGAGTAAATGTAAATAAAGTAAGTAAATAAAAGTAAATACAAAAATAAATACAAAAAAACAAACAAAGAAAAACCCTTTCACCCTGATGTTTTGGTTAAAACATGCACCATTAGGGGAATTAAATTATAGCTCTGGGATTTGCAAGACGGACGGTAAGAGTGACTCAGAACAAGAAAACAAAAAGAATGAGATTGAAAGACACTGATGTTGTCTAATGCTCTTTAAAGCTGAGGGGAAGTGTCGAGTAATAATTAACGTTAATTCACTGTGGATTCAACACCTTTCACAGACACAGTCACATTTATCCTTTGTTTTTATTAGTTATCACATTTTCTTGTCATGAAAACAAAGCGTGCTGACAAGAATAACAAGGCGCACAACATCCGCTCACACCAAATAGCATGTTGGCAGGCTGACTCATTAAACTACTTTATTGATGCTTAAAGGTAATTTATTTGATTATACTTACAGTATCAATTTTCATATTGTATGACATTCAGATGGATGTCTCACCTTTCTGTCACGACATCTGCTGCTGGCTGTCAGCTGGCATCTTGGTCCACTGGCTCATAAACTGGCATCATCACCATCCCTGAGAGGCTGCCTGTAGAGGCTGCAATCACAGGGCATCAGGGGCAAGGGGACAGTAGTGCCAAGCCCCTATCTGCAATCATGGTGCAATTGGCAATCATTTGATGCACTATCTCTCTTTCTCTCTCTTAGTGTCTCATCTGTGTCTGCTCTCTGTCTCTCTCAGTTTCTCTTTCCTTCTCACAGCCCCAAAGGAGATCACTCTTGTGTCCTTCCTATACTCTCGTGTCTTCTCAGCCCAAAAAATGTACATTTCAGATGCAAACTGCAGTACACCTGCTTTTAGGCCTAACAAACATCATACACACCACTCCTGGAATGAAAAATAATGTTTAATTCAATACAAGCTGCTCACTGAGAGGGTGTTCATCAATTAGTAACATGATGTTTTTAATTGCAGCTTCAGAGGGCTATAGGGAGCAAGTTTTGGCAAGCAGATATGAACTGTCAAGATTAATATTACATCATTCTGACCAGACGTTGACACATCTTGATTCTACAAGAAAGTGATTGCCTGCAATAATCAGAGGCTCTTCTATCACTCTGCTGATGTTGAAGCTTTTGATGGATCTGATTTAACTAATAATATTTAACCATTTAATATTCATGCATTTCTTATGAGCAGAATTAGTTCTCTGATCTGAATATTAATTACTGCTCAGATGATTGGAGAGCTCCCTCAACAGCACAGAGCCGTTTCCAACAAACTTACTGTACAACCATTTGCATAAGATGCTTACATCATTACAAGTACTCTTGAGTGTATATCTTCTAAACCAATCATGTGCGGTGTTCCCTTTCAATTGACTGTTCAGCATTTATTCTATCCATTTCTTACCTGCTGCCATGCAGCATGCAATTTTTTTGTAATAGCCCAGTGACCAGAACAAAATGTTGGCATTTTATGTTTCTGAAAACCATGGATACGCTCGGTTATCATATCAAAGCTTCTACATTATGTGCCGTATAATGTTCAGATTACATGTATATGAGCTGGGATAGGATGATAGGAAGCTCATAGTCTAGAAGCTGGGTGAGGAGGCTGCAAGTGAGTAAGCACAAATCCATAGGTTACATGGACAGTGGGGAAGCTAGGGACATGTCTCCACCATTTTTAAAAAGTTTGATTTTGTTAACATTTGTTAAAAAAATGGGTTAAAAGCATAGCTTAAAAAATGAAATTTTAACAAATAAATGTGAACCCTTTGCACATGCAGTTGAAACTTCTGCTCCTGATCTGGTCACAATCTATAACTAAATTTGAACCCTGGACTTATTTTACACAGTACACTATAAACTAAAGCAAAGCAACAGCTGACAACATGTGCATGGAAAGTCTTGTGGTTCATTATGTAATAAATTTGATCAGCATATACTGTAAAATCAGAACACAATGTATTGAATGGACTGATTAGCTAGCTAGTTAGAAAAGGTTTGCACACATGTTAAGATACTTTGCGTCTTATGTGTTGGATTTTATGGTGCAAATAGGATGGTGACCTACAATACGGTGCTGCTTGTGAAAGTAGTTTCTAATGTCTCCGTGTCTTTACCTCTTTAACGTTGTGCAGTTTGGTTTGCTGACAGTTAGGCTACTGAACTTAAGACAAAGAATGTACCTAACTACGGTATTTGTTCTTACCCTTCTGAGATCTTATACCTGCAAAACTTTTCATGCAAAGTGATGCCTGCACTCAAACTGCTGTGTATTTTAATAAAGAAACCTCTCTTCTGGATAGTGTTAGGACCTTACTAAATTCCTAAACTGTTTTCAAAACAACATTCAACAGGATGTGAATGCCGTTCAGTCTCATAAAGTTGTTAACTCGATTTTATGGTGAGCATGGTCACCAGGTCAGTCTAATGATTGACTGTGTTGTGTACACCTTAACCACTAGGCTATTACATTAGCGAAAGTTAATATGAACATATAATGCAATTAGTTTATACACTATAAAACTCTATATAGCTCTGTGAATTTCGCCTTTCAGACTGATGTTTTGTTTACACTCGTAAAAATAAGAGCTTGGTTGCTCAATTAGGTTATCTTATTAGTTTTTTCACTTGTATAGAACATCTGGAAAAGGATTGTATTTTTTTTATACTATGACAAAGAGATTTTATTTAATCAGATAATGGGATCTGTCGTTTCAGCCTATTCTCATTCACAACATGTCAAGTACAGCAGCCTAGTCAGTGGCCCTATGTTTGACATTGGCTGTGCTTCGCGTCTTGTTAAAGACCAAAAGTCAAGAGTTAATGGTGTATGTAACAAAAGGAAGTAACTGTATTTGAGGAGTTGGGAGTGACAGCACTAAAATTGCTCTAGCTCTATCTTTTCATTTGTCTATAGAAATGCGAGTGCTGCATGTAAAACTAGGCACGTGTATTTTGTTGCATGCAGTTGTTGACTCCATCTGGAGTTTTGTTTACAGACTATAAACATAGGTTTTGTCAATAGCTCTGCAGAGGACAGCTATCAAACGAGTCACACACTTCTCTTTCTTTCATTCTTACAACACGAGCCACACAAGCATCTGTGCCTCATTATTTCATAGCCCCCTCTACATGCATACTTGAGCATTTTATTTCCATGCAATGCAAAAAGTATTACTCTAATTACAAGGGAAGTTCAGTTTTAGTGGTGACACATAGGCAGCCGTTTTGTGTTATTTTGGAATACCTGTTCCTTCATGATAAGTCCACAAACATGTGCTGTGAGCCAGTCCCTGAGTTCTCCGGTTTCAAAGAGAATACAGATGTCATTCAGAGTAGGAACTACATTTTAGTTTGCTTGTCATTTTCATGCTCTATCTTTGGGTCAAATGTACCAAAATTAACTGCTTATTAATGTCATTCAAAAGGGTCAAGGCAGCAGACTTGACGTGAAATTCTTTTGACATTTGTTTATCTGTATATTTGTGTGCGTACCAGTACAGGGGCAATGCATTTTGTTGATATTCTGTGTTTATCCTTTGTAAGCTATCTTTAGCTGTACATGCATGCACATGTTCAACCAGCGTCACTCTTTGTATCAGCATAAGATTCAAGTTTGTTTTGTTTTTACAGCCCTTTAAAAGCAAGCAGGTTTTGCATCAAAGTGCTTCATAAAGACAGACATATGTATACAAATACCGTCATAAAACACATTTCTGCATAGTGTGGTGAGTTTGAATCTAGAAGCAGGTTTAACCAAGCATGAATAAAAACATAAGTTTGTAGCAAATGTTAAAGAAATACAGCAAGATCAAAACAGAACACTTTCACCCATATTTTAAAACCTGAAACTGATTAGAGTAAATACAGATTATATGCTACAACACATAAAGTGAAAGTGGGGCTTGAGGTACATCTTTAGAGCATCAGCCTGTCTAATGGCCTCTCGTAGTTTATTCCAGAGCTGAGGAGCTGCTACAGAGAAAGCCCTGTCCCTGGCCTTTGTTTTTCTTTGACATAGCACAGCCAACATGCCATGGCTTGGATTTAAACGCTAGATGATGTGATGATGTGAAATCATTATAGATGTTTTTTTTTAAATGATTTTCCGTGACATGAAACCACATTTTAAGTCACAACAATCATGTTGAGGCATTTATTTTCTTGTTGTTGTTCCAGCCTGACATTACAGAATCTTTCAGTTTTTTCTTAGCCATGCTTGTGCGTCATATTCTGGTAAAAAGAAAAAAATCAGGATCCCACCCAGAAGGAATAACCTATCAAAAAACTATTCCCTCAGCAAGCTAAAATTTCCCTTATCTCTATTCCCACTTCCATCTCAACTTCTGTCTGTTCTCTCTCTGTTCCTTTTAACATTATTTGCAGCGAAACATTAGTATGCTTTTGAAAGTAATTCTCAACACTCTAATTAAATAAAACACATTTGGAAGACATCGAGCTTCAGGATTTCACTGATCACTTCATTTAGATTTCTTCATCCGTGAGACCATTCCTCCAGTTTCGCTCAACAAATCAAAGTCTGAAATATTATGAAAGGCGTGGGTGTGACATTTAACAAGTGGATAACAGTAATATCAATCAGTGGAACAGAACAGCATCTGAACATTCACTGACTCAAGGATTAATGGTATAGAAATGGTGATCTTTCATATCTCCAAATCTTTGACAGGGCACTTTAGACTTCCCCAACAGAGGCCATCCCTTACCAAGACCTTCAACCAGACATCTCAACTGAACTATGAACTCACTCAGTAGGGAAATAATAATGGCTGCTGTCATAAAAGTGACAGCATTACTCTGCGTCAAAAGTTTTCTTCTCACCCGTATGCTACTTTCATGTGTTTGGCTCTTGGCCCTGAGCCCAGCATGGCTCCTCTTGAGTGGCCAAGGAAAGTGCTGAGTAACTCGGTTAGAGCCTCAGGGGTTCAACCTGGGTGTTACTGGCTCCCTGAAAGCCTATCGATCTGCCTGAATGCTTGAATGCCTTGCTGGTTGCCTGCACATTTGCTGGATGTCAGCTTGTGTGTGAAATTATGTTTGCTTATGGATTTTTGTGTGTGTTTTTTGTATTCCTATGTGTGTGTCCGAAGCACAGAGTCGTTGGATTGACAAGTTTGGGTGTTACTGCAGTGGGCAGGAAGTTTTAACCTATTTTTTTCTGCTTAGCTGTTGGATTGGCAAGTATTCCCTCCTCTGCTCTGGCCAGAATAGACCTTTGCAGACGGTCATAGATGCTCGTTACAGTATGTGCTACAGGTGCACTGGTAAGCTTTGGCTGCTTAGGGAGTATGTGTTATTGGAGAGGCATGAAGTCAGAGCAAATATATGCATGTCTAATCACAGGGCCATCTGGCGTCTTTTTTAATCGTGTGCATTCATTATCATGGATGCACAGGCAGACTCACAGAACATGCAAATCACAGCTTTTGTTGAGAGACTTAGTATAAACACTCAAGTGAATTTGCAGCTTGTGTGATGTGATAACCCTTCCAGCCATTCGCAAGGCATCGGTTACGTTACAACCGCACATTTTCCAACATAGCATCCACCATCCAAGAATTGGGGCACCATACCTCTAGGCGTAGTACCTCTGGGCAAGTGACATATTGGGAAGTCTCCCCTAGTTTGCCCTAGTCTGCCCGCTCCAGAGTACTTCTTTAAAATCAACGTTGGAATGTTCTATATGGATATAACTGCCAGTAAACTCACTGGGGGTCTGTCCCCCAATGCAAAAAAGTGGAGCTGATGATGGCTTGAAAAATCTTGACATTGAAACCCAAAATGAAGATATAGAATGGAAAAATGGAGGAGGAATAAAATTGAAATAAATCGGTATAAACAGCAGGTTAAGCAAGTTCTGCCAGGAAGCTTGAATCACACTTTAAAGGTGTGGCTCCTGTAAATATCAACTGTGAGAGTGTCAGTTTCAACTGTGAGCATAATCCCCTGAATCCAATCAAAGTAAAATAACCCAATTTGCTCTGTGATAATATTAGTTGTAATAATATTTAGTTATAGGCAATTCTATGTGTCTTATACTTCAATGTTGTTATTGAGTATAAGAGCAGCCTCTACTTAAATTGTCAGTTGTGACGTTTGATCAGATCAACTGACAAATCATCATAATAAGGAGTCTTAATAGAACGAGGAACCAGGCAAAGTAGTTGCTGCAACTGTTGCAGCTGTATCTGCTCATAAACTTCTTCTTGAAAGAGTTTAGTGTGTTGTTTATTTATTTCTTCATGCCATTCCAGTTTTAACATCAAAACACAGTAAAATGTTGGTAAATCCCTCAAGCAAGAGTCTGAGGCATCTGCAGACTTCCCTCCAGCGCTTTCACAGCAGGACTGTCCTGAGATCTCCTGGACTTTCTGGGTAGTGCCTCAAGGTTGTTTAACTGTGCACACTGGGACATGTGAGCATGAATGATGCATGACTTATCATTGAAAACACCCCCTAAACTCTGATTATTTTTTTTTTTCTTTTTTTTTTACATATGTTGTACATACATCAGGTAAGGGGTGTCAGCAGTGGTCAGCATGTGGAAGAATCAAACAAAATTTGTAGCTCCAGTGAACTCATCGGTGTGCACTGACACTCTCTCTCTATCCGACTTGGCTTCCTCTGCCCTCTGCTCCCGTAGCGCCAGATGGTCGGTCAATTGCAATCATATGTTTGAAAGATATGGAGTGACGTTTGACCTCTAGAATTTATTCTGGCATGGAGATGGAAATTATTATTTTGGGGCGTGTCTTTTCTTTCTTTTTTTTCTTTTTTTTTTCTTTTTTTTTTTTACCACTGTGGCAAACAACACCACATGCTATCCTGGGATCTATTTCTCATCTCTCAATAGCCAAATCCACTGATGGCTGTTTATCTGTGGTTTATTGATCAATCTCTGTGCCTAAGTGACTGGTTGTCTGGCTGGTTGGTTTATATATTAATTGAATGATAAAGTCAGCCAGCAGAAGACTGGTTCATCGGGCTGGCTGCCTGGAAGTGCAAGGACTGACTTTATAATCAGAATATTATCTCTAGGTATCAGGCCCTCTAATGATGATTTCATTTAGGGCTGTACAGTAACCTTGCAGCTAGTTGAGCATTCAATTGTTTTTATAGACTAGAGCAATGATTCTGTGCGCCCTCCTTTCTGCCAGAGTATGTCACCATCATCTGCTGGCACCCATCCTGGCACAGGCCCTCTTTGATGAAACGCTTTGCCCTGCCACAAACAAACAAACACAGGCTGATTGAAGTTTGTTATGGTGCTCGAAATAAACCTCAGTCACTCCCTTCAGATCTGTTGCTATGGTTAACCTTGTCAAGCTAGGCTTTAGGCGATCGTGTAGATGCGCCGATACATTTTCATTTATATTTCCACATAAAAATAGGGTGAGGCGTGCAATGATGGGTTTTGAAATAGGAATTTAAATGAATTCATATTTAAGCAGGTGTAACCTTGAAGCAGGCAACTTCAAAGACCAAGCCTTTAGGCCTAAACATTTCCAGCTTGCGTGGAGACAGCAGGATGTTTACCGCCGCTGTCAGTGTTACGTATGCATGTGACTTACTTTGAAAAACCTCGAACAGTACATCTTGGCTTATGGGCTCACTACCTCACTGATGGAATGCATGAATTAATTAATTAGACTAATGTGAACATTGTTTGCCTGTTTCTTCCTTCCTACCTGCTTTACAGCAACTCTGAGTCATGCAGGTTCAAACGCTCAAATCCTGCACATGGAGAGATGCAGTACTTAAATCAAGGCTTGTGTAAGATGCATACTGCTCCTGTCGCACATGTGAGAGGTAGAGTTACCTGCCTCGCAACTTCTTCAGGCGGTACCACAAGTGCCAGTAAGGGCCGCATTTTGTTGATGTTGTCTAGTCTAGTTGTGTCTGTGAGTGAGCGACAGAGATGAGAGCAGTGTTTCTTACTTATTTTCCATCCCGATGAGCGGTGGTGATTATAAACAAAAGTGCTGCAACCTGTCGGGGGAAATACACATTGCAATTATGGCAGAGAAAAGACGCTCAGAAAACCTTGTTAAGATCTAATAAGCCCAAGGTTCTTTCTTGTTTGCCGGTTTTTTTGTCAAGGCGAAGTATTATGACCACAAAACACCCAAATTAAATCAAACTGGAAGAAAAAAAACAAAAAACACAGATATTGTATGCATAATTTTTTACATTCTCCTTCGTTTGTGAGGTTGGTGGATTACACTGCTGTAATTTAATGCTGCATGCAGTTAAGAAGCAGCAACTGTAATGATTGCAAATGTATACTAATTAAGAATTACACACAGCAATTTAGCATGGCCTTGCTCTGGCAGTGGAGCCACAGCATCTGGAGCAGTGCTGATTTCTGCTATTGTGATGCAGCTGCAAATCCACCTGTGCTTCACATGCATAATGACATCTGGCCGCAACTAAGTGTACTGCATGCACCAGTGGCTGCTACCCAGTGATGCTTGCAGATTGCAGTGGAGGTCCGTCAGTCCAACCATATTCACCTGACTGAACATATTTTACCCAGCTATCGCGTGTATTGGCCCAATATTTTGTTCAGATATCAATGGTCTCCAGGGGAGGAATTCTCTTGACTTGGTGATCCTGACCTTTTCTGTTGTACCACTAGCAGGATGAGTTTTCACGTTCACTTTGAATATCAATCTCTACTAGATGGATTGGGGAAACATTTTATATAGATAGTCATGCCTCCCAATGTTTGAATCCCAGTGACTTGTGATAGCTTTTTTCAAAGATCCCTGAATCAATTTCTTGATTTGTGGATCTATTTTATATAACTTGTGCTTACTTTTTTCTAACACATAAATGTAATTACCATAAATGGAACCCTAATAGGAATTAGCAACGCAACCACAACAGTGTTATCTTAACAAACAATCAATATTACTCCACATGTTTAACATAAAATGACTTGATCTCATACTTGCAGGCATATACAGTATTTCATGTGCTCTAGAAGCAAACTAAGAACTGCTGGCTTCATTTCATTTTGTTCTGCAGCTTCAACCCTCAATACTGATCAGCTGCAGCAACTTCAAAGAGTCAAAATTTTAATGTCCCAATGGGTTTTCTATTGTATTTGTTTATTATTTTTTCAAGCACTGGCTTGATGAGCAGGGATAGCTAAATAGAGCGGGAAACTTCAAAAAGCATTTTATTTACCACACCACTGTGTGTGTGTGTGTGTGTGTGTGTGCGCGCGTGTGCGTGCATGCATGTGTTTTGCCTGGTGGCATTGTCCAGGCATTACTGTCTTGGTAAGGTGAACGTGCTGTAACTCAGGTTGATAACAATGAGAGCGTTACCCCAAGTCAGCCCTTGTTATTTCACCATAATTACTTGCCTTTCTTCCCTGTTCACGCTCTCATTTCTCTTGTGTCTCTTTTTTACTGATTTATAGTAGCAGAATGAGACAAACAGGAACTTTAGTTTACCCCACAGAGGGAACAGACTGCAGACTGAAGCAGTAGTGAATGAAGCATCTCTGGTTGTTGACTGCGATAACAAGGAGCCTCACAGATCAGCACAGCAAACCCAACCATCAGATCACTACCAAGCCAGACGCTCTACTAAGCATGGCTCCAAACAAAGCCCTTTCATGTACATGCTAAAAGATGGTGGTTTTGATTCAAATGAGACTGCTGTGGTACAAGATAGATTCAAGTGTGCACTGTTTGGGGAATGACTCCAACTCAGCTGCTAAGCTGTAAGTGACTGATCTATTTTGTGAGTGCCAGCTTATCATAATCAGCTTTTGCATATTTCTAAGCTGTGGATTCAACACAATCTCTGAACCTCAAGTAAATAATTTCAAGAATGTCAGGGCTGCACAGTGTAACTTCTTCGCTGTTTTGACAGTCCTTATTGTGGTTTAAAAAAGAAATCACTGACAATAGCAATATTTTTTTTTTACTGGGAGCACCAGTTGACAGTGACATTTTATAGCCCTGATATTTGAAAGAACACTCAGGGGGCTATAATTAGCTAGTTGTTTTCTCTTGGCAGAAATGCATTGTACACCGTGACAGAGAAATATAAAAGCAATGAATGTCAAACGCTGGTAAGTGACTGTCCTTAAGATAAGTAGAGACACAACTTTTTCTGTTGTTATAAAAGGTTAAGCTTGCCAATAAGTCTTACATACTTTTCCTTCAAGAATTTTAAATGCAGACCTTTTGAATGGACAACACCATCGCTGAGACATTAAAAAGCTGTTATTCTGCACAGCTATTTTTGTGTGATATAGTTATTAACCCAACAGATGGCTATATGGGTTAGAATGTGTCAGTCTGGTTTCTGATAGATACAACTTGCACTAGAAATTCTTTTTGTCAGATCTTTGTGAAAATGGTGCTAAATGTGTGCACAGCAGGTGTGTGATTTAAAAAAAACAAAAACAAAAAAAACATACCTCCTCGAAATTACTTTCACACACACACACACACACGCACACACACACACACACACACACACACACACACACACACACACACACACACACTAAAAAATTTTGCCGGTTAAATTTTGTTAGGAAATAGTTCACTGTCTGGATTATGTTGCCTGGCAATGTTTTATCGAGGGGTTGTCATGGTTGATGTTGTTCATGCAAAGCAGAGGGTTTGAGTCCCGTGTGTAGGGTTCAGTGATAGAAGCACTTTGGTCAAGGCCAGGGAAAGACCTTGGTTGTTGCTGCATGTTATTAAATTCAACGCGTTGTGTCTGTTGCTCAAAATCAGTGTTGACTTTTTCCAGTGTTTAACAAGATAATGAACCAAAAAGAACCATTAAAACATGTTATCATGCTTTCAGTAGCTAGCAGGTATTGTATTTTGCAAGTAATGTCAAATATGTTGTCATTAAACACTAAGTAAATATGTACAATGTCCTCATTTTGCCACTTTGTAAACACAATTATGAGATTCATTAACCAAGATTCTCTCATTGGTGCAAGCCAATGGCTCAGAGTTGAGACTTCACTTATGTTTTTTCAGCCTTTAGGCTTTGTTCAATCTGCAGGCAAGTTTGTTGTTTGGAGGAGATCAGATCAGAGTTTTGTGTCAGGAGATCGGCCACCTATCTGCATGGGTTACTGTTGTAACGACGTAGGTGTCAGTCACTACGCACATTTGTGACAGGGCTTTCCAACACTGAAGCATGACCAATGAAGATCCATCACCTCGCTTTCTAAAGAATCTTGCTGCCAAGTCACAGAGCAAACAACTTATTTTGGTGTGACTGTCTGCAGACTGAGGTTCCTTGTGTTTTCTTCCGACTGCTCTGCTCGTAGCAGCCTGGATTCTGCTCAGCCATTCTGATGCACTTCTGTGTCTCTAAACTTGACATTGTTTTCTTCTGGAAACTCCTCAAAATGCTTCATGCAGAGCCAACCGGACCATATCTCTTTGTGCTCTTGTGCTTAGTGGGTGATCAGGTATGTCTCATATCCAGCTGTAGCAGCAGGCATATTCATTAGTTGCGCGAAGAGTGAGGCTCATGCTCATTGTTTAACGTTGTTGTCAAAGCAGTTTTCTTTGTATCTGGGATCCAGTGAGGCGGCGATGTAGAATTTTGGATCAGACTCTATTAGAGCAAAGCTTTTATGTACAGCCTCTAATAATGCAATCTTTTTTTATTTCAACACCATGGTCATGTGTCAGTCTCCACTCAAGAGACTGGAGGAACTTCCACCTGACTGAAAACAGAATACAGGTCTTTGTTTCCATATTACCATCGTGCTGAAGCATCTTCTGCTTTCCATAGCATGATTAAGCCTTTTCTCTCTCTCTTTCTCTCATTCTCTCTCTCTACTGTGCCATCAATTTCTTCACCATGCTGAGGCCACTCGATCTCCTTGCACTGACTGAACGTTGTATTGATATGTATGTGTGTGTGACTTACAGCCTGTGATGATGGAGATCATATAATCCGAACAAAAGCAGGCAGAGGAAGCGTAGCTGCCTTGTGTTGTTTTCTCTGATTTATATGTTTCTAATGCCACCGATGGCAAATGTGGGCCAGAGGTTGATAAAAAACACAAATGGTCTGGAATAACATTTCTATCGTATGTATCTCATGTTGCAAATTAAAACGGTGAAATTGTAAATGGTAACATTTATATTGCACAAGCATTTTGCTGCTCCTTCAGCCATTGAGTCACAGTAATGGCAGGAAACAACTTTGCAGGGTACTGGCCTGACCTCGGGGACCAATTTAAGGTTTAGTTTCTCGCTTATGGAAACTTTGACATGTCCAACTACCAACCTTATAATCATTGGATGACCCGCTCTACCTCCTTAGCCCTAGCTGCCCCATTTAAGCTAGAATTATGCTTCTGTTGAGATGCATCTAAATGTATTGCAAACTTATGCAGAGAAGGGTGTTATTGGTAACAATAAGTGGTAGTGCTTCGCAGAGGATCCAATCCTGGTTATGTCTGCATGTGCCATCGTTGCCATGGATACACTGATAGAAAAAAAATACTAAAACATAGATTAATAAAAATATATATATGTATGTATTTTTCAATCAAGTCTTTTAAATTCTGGTGATTCAGTTTTGCTTTTTGTTTACACCTTCAGCACAGTTGTTGCTTTTAAGGCACTTTGATCAAGCATATGGAACTGAACATATTCTACTCAAAACTGAAATGTGCACATAACTCAAAACATGTTAGAACTATGTGATGCCTCCTCAGATCAGAAAGTAACTGTACTTTAATTGGCTTTGGTTACCAGTGCAGTGGATAGTGCCATACATCAAGGTATGATTAAAGGAACTAGAAGACTTACACACACAAAAGGTGTATGCACAGACCACACTTACTGACAAATTCAGAATACAACCCTGCTGTGAGTGACATGAAAACTACTAAGATCTCAGATCCTACACATTTTTCTGCTTTAACAGATGATTAGCATCTGACATGATGGGATTGATTGGAGTCACACAAGTAACAGTGACAGTGGGGTACCTTAATCATCACAATCAAACCCATGATGAAAGACTCTACTGTCAGGATTCCCTCAGCTGGCAAAATCTTTTAAACTGCCATCTTTGTAGCTGAAGAGCACAAGTCTTGTTACCACTGAATGCCATTAATGGGACTTACACAATGCTCTGTGGTAGGAAACTCTGGGGTAAAATGCAATTCCGCCTGTAAATACATTTTCAAAAGCAGCTCCCTCTCCTAATGCCAGGTGATTATTTGAGAATGGTGTTCTCCTGAGCCTTCTTTATGAGGCTGAGCACACTCTGTCTGTTAGACACGGCAGCTATCTGCTCAAACACACCGGTGCTGCCACCTTTGAGATTACTCCTCTGATTCCCATCTCTCCCATCATGGAGACTTGACATTTAGTTACGAGACAGAAAATTGTCTTCAAAACACCTCAAAGGAAAACTTTAGTAGCTGACAGAGGATGGGAGGAAAAAATCCCATTTATGTGGCTGACAAAGAGAGTGGAGCCAATGTAAATATGCTTGGATAATACCGGATGTCAAAATATGTTGCTTCATCATCGAGAGGCAGGAAATCAAGGTTGCAGTTTTGCGTGTTGATGCTTTCTTTCATTGTTTTGATGGTCTTGTTTGAACATTTTTCATGTCTGATCCATAAAAAGGCAATGACATGATGATAGAATAAAACGTATTTATACTCTTAAGTAGAGCGTGTTAGAGAGTGTTTTAATGTTATTGCAGGATTTCGTGTAAAATATCTGACTTACACATCACTGGTTGACAGTTGGTGTGGTTAATAAAAAAAAACCCAATGCGTTTGTTTACTAACGTAAATGAGAACTTTGAAGTGTGTTTTTGAGCTGATGGAACAGTAACCAAGGCCCTAGGTGATGGAGTTTCTGGAACATTTGCATCTCACAGACTCCACAGGGGGGTTTTGGCCTGAAAGGAACTTGAATGTCAGAAAAGTTGGAAAAAGAGAAGGAAGAAGAAGTTGACCTCCTCTCCCCATCACAGCCCTCCCTCTCCTCTTGAGTCATCAGTGAGGGATTTTGGCGACCCTAATCCATGTCGTGCACAGTTATTTCAACCCTGAGCCAGCACTCTGAAGAAAGAGAGTGGGTGCGTGGTGGCAGTGCTGGTGGTGAGCGGGGGGGAAGTCGCGTTCTGTCATTGTTGCTCGACTTCAAAGCCGCCAGCTCACCATGCTCTCCTCTGAAATCCCCCAAAACCTGACAACATTAGAATACCATCAAACAGTTTCTGGCTGCCTTTGAAATGCCACTGACACTGTTTGGCGCTGCAATTTGCAGGCTCTAAAGAGCGCGCCCATGTTATTGAAATAAATCTGAGGCTTGTAATGGGAATGGAAATGAACACATCTTTCATGCTTTGGCTTAGAAGTGAGAGTTGAATATTGAGATGGAGCCTTGTTTCCCTGGAGAGTAGGTTGTTGACTTTGTAGCTCTCCCTCAGTGTCCATTGAAGCCCGTCATTTTATTTTTCATTTTCCTTTTCCCTTCTTCTTTTCTCCCACCCTCTATTCTTCGCCCTGCCATTCTTACCCTCATCCAGATGGCAGAAAACGATTGTGTCCAGAGGGAAGATTTTAAAATGTCTGCAGCGAGACAGATAAAAGAAGCCAGACTAAACAGTCACAAAGGTTAAGTGTACTAAATGAGTGCTTTGATAGACTTGAGTCTATTGATTTTATAGTCAGGTAGTGCTAACCGTGGACTTTTCCCATTTCACTTGGTGCTGCCGTGATGGGAGACAGACGTGTGCGGATGGACGAATTTAAATCAGACAAGAAGCCAATTTTTCTAAAAGGGAAAACAGTGGGGAGGATGGAAGAGAAGGTGAAAAGTCTTCTAGTAAATTGCTATAAATCCAATCTACATTGCATCTTTTTTAGAATAAGAGCATTAACAAGGACATTTACAACAATCTTTGCACTAAAATAATCTGTTAGATACAGCAATGTATTATGCTTAAATTGAGCAGCCTTTCCCTTACCTTGTACTAATCTGTATGCATTAGGTCTGTTAGTTATTAATGACTAGATCCAGTGAGGATTGTACTTCTGCAATTAAAAGGTAGTTACTGCTTTAAATAAAGTGAAAGTGTGTGCTCTATGTGTGTGTATATGTATGCAGTGTTAATCACATGGGAGCAACCATGCAACCTTGCACGTAACAAATGAATAATGAATATATTAGTGCCATTGTTTTTATCATTTCTCAATATTTCATTTGCTTGCACATTAAAAAACATTAATATTGACATTAACAAATATACACACAACACAAGTGAATGTGCGAACATGCAAGTACCTATTCATTAAACAAATTGCAAAAGATATGAGAAGCTTTCTGATTCTCCTTAAAACTCATATATTATTTATATTTGCTAAATACTCAGAACAATTGGATTTTCAAAGTAAAATCCATAGGATTTCAATCCTGGTCGATTTAATAACACCAGTGTTTACTGGTTGTAACAAAATACAGTTTAATGCTACATTTTTAACAACAATAGTTTTTGAGCAGCTTCTTTGGCAGGAATACAACAGAAGGGCACCTGGTGTACCTGTGTGAAGCTCAGCTAAGTGTCATTGTTATGATAACATCGAGAAAGGCCGCCAGTCTTGGCTTATTGAAGGAGGGGCTGCTCTTCTCAGATTCCACTACCTGCTGATCTGCTGACAAAAAATGCGTTAAATGAATGATATAAATACATTGTGTTTCTCAAGGCTTCGTTAGAATAAAAGCCACTCTGTGTCAGACCTATTCAGTCATTTTAATAAAGAAAAGACACAGCAGCAACTGTAGCTGGGGCTGTGGCAGCTTTGGGGAGCATTGGTTTGATCCCTGGCTCCTGCTACATGTCCAAGTGTCCTTGGGCAAGAAGTTGAGCCCATAATTGCTCCCGATGGCTGTTTCATCAGTGTTTGCATGTGTGTGAATGGCTGAAACATACAAGTATCATGGAGCACTTAGGTTAGGAAGTGCTGTATCGCTCCTGCTGAGCAGGTTGGCACATTGCATGGGCAGCCCCTGCCATAAGTGTATGAATGTGTATGTGAATGAGTGAAAGTGACAAGTGTCGTTAAGTGCTATAAGGTAGATGGACCAGAAAAGTCCTAAAAAAAAAAAGTCAATTAACCATTGAATATGTTCTTATAGCTGGAATAACCTACAGCAGTTATACTGGTATCAATGGGATACAATTTAAAAACAGTGAAGGCTATTTTACATGCTCAAATGTTTTCTTGTGAATCCCTTGTGTGTTAATACATAGGTAATTTGAATCCTGTGTGGGGATGGTGGACTCTTGGGTTGTATTTTAAATCTCAAGGATTATACCATAACTTTAGAGCAACACAGAGTAACTTCTGGAGAATAATAGTTGACTAAACACAGAAAAATAAACTTTAATCAGAGTGAATAGATTTACTCAATTGACTCATTTTATAGATGAAAATTTGCCTTCTATTAATAATCCTAAAAAAATGCTAGTCAAACTAAATCATCTGCTGGTTTTGAACATATTTATATGGCAATGATTTAAATACATTGTATTGTGCTTTTAATGATTTGGTTCAGCGGAGTACAGCCTTTTCACTGGAGACTGGAGCTGTGTTTTATCTTTAGAGAGACACCACTGTCGAGCCACAAGCTGCTCTGAAAAATTTTATAAATATGGGCTTCAAATTTGAACAGAACATAGACATGAGAGACTTCCAGATCTCTTCTGAACAATTTCCTTCAGCTGGTCATGAGTTACCCCATAGTTTTCTGTTATAGAAAAGAATCGCATCCATAATTGATGAGTCATGCAGGATATTGTCTTGACAGCCCCGTCCTTGTCGCAGTGGAGTGTTGGAACATAATCTCATCTCATTTTTTTCTTCTGTTTTTTTCCGATGAGCAAACAAGTAGTTTTTTTAGACTCTGGAACATTTCAGTCCAGAAACATGAGGCTGCATTAATATTGATAGCCAAATAGAGTATCCTCGTTTTGTTTTCAATTACAGACAATTTCTGATCTCAAACAGAATTAAAAAAAGAAATGATGAAGAATTGTATGGGCTGCCATATGTCTGTAGCAGCACCTGTACTGAGAAAGGGTAAGGAGCCATGTGACTCCTGTTCCACCTGCCTTACTAATCATCAACACGTGTACACGTCCATGCTTGCAGGCTTCTTTTGGGACCAGTCCTGCCACGATCAGTGACCGTAAGGGAGCATGACAGGAGGCTGAGGTAAAGAGGAGCTGAAGGATGAGGGAGGAAAGGATCTTGCCGGGCCGAGGGTGGGGGTGGCACGGGGATCACGTCGCCACACCGAGGGGAGTGTGTGAGAAAGATAAAGAGAGGATGAACATGATCAGAAGGGATAAAGCCTGGTAGAGTCCTTGGCGCTATCTCCCTGAGTCAGACAAGACAAGCTCCCATGTGTACGCGTCACACGCACGAAACTCACAGGTGACACGTTTCTTCTCCTGTACCTTAAATCCTTTCCTCTCGTCCAATCTTGTAAGTGGGTGCCACGGCCCTCTCTGTAGTAAATGCAACAGCCTGTAAAAGCAAAGCCAGACACATTAATAACATGTTGTGCAATGGGTCATAAATATTGCATCAGGCTTGTGTGAGTAGAGATCACTGACTTTTATTGTTCCCTTGCTGACAGAGCCTTTCAGAACATCCTACTCTTTCTTCAGGGTATCTGTTTATCTTCAGGGCATCTGTTTTCTGACGATTGCTTGTTTTTGTGGATTGTTTGGCAACCCCTCCAGTTCTGTTCCTTACAGTGTGGTATATACCTCAGTGACTGTGTTTCCTTGTGTCCTTGTTTCCTTGTGTTTCCTATGGCAGGTTTTTCTTGGCATTCCCGTTGTCTGTCATTTTTTCGGAGTGAAGTCATAACTTCTACTTCTGTGTTTCTTCTAGTCGAGTTTGATGACTGCGAGGGCAACGAGGACGTTAAATTTGAGGTGTCGGACCCCAGCTTCTATGTGGATGGAGATTTGAATCTGGTTCCCCAGCGAGATGTCCTGTACAGCAGTCCTCTCCTGTTCATCCATGGGCTCGGTGCACATGCAGATGACATGGCACA
This sequence comes from Diplodus puntazzo, assembly GCA_963678695.2. Lineage (NCBI taxonomy): Eukaryota > Metazoa > Chordata > Actinopteri > Spariformes > Sparidae > Diplodus > Diplodus puntazzo. The sequence continues at coordinate 10,986,957 of OZ023161.1, read as the reverse complement.
GGTAGAAGTCACTGGACTGCCGGGTCTGCTGGGGCACAGTCTCAGAGTAAGTATGTCTGTTTGTGTGTGGGGCTTTTTTTTTTTAAGATCAGTTTCTTTATTTACACTTCATTAAATCTGAAAAGGTTTGTGTCATTAAAGATTGAAAAGGCTGCTTTAATGTAGTATTACTGGAGATAAAGATCAATGCCCTAGGTCAGGGGTTCTCAAAGTTTTGATACCTGAGGGCCAATATAGGAACCCAACATTGAGCCCTCGACTGAGGGGCGCCGAAGGAAAAAAAAATGAAAAAAAAACAACAAAAAAGCAGAAAGAAATCCCATTTGTAATCATTTTAATGACCAGATTGCATTTCTACAGTTTACACTTATTGGTCTGTATCCAGTAATGTCCAATAAACACATTGTAATTAATAAATGAGGCTAAACCTGGTAAAACTTGAGAAAACCTTGAGAAACATTGTAATGCACACAAAATCCCTGGGGTTATCTGCCCTCTACAGTCAAATTTGGGATATAACAGTCCTGTGTGCAGGTCATTTCAGAGTGTATGTAAAAACTGATCTAGAACAAACAGTCAGTCTCAGTGTGCCTTGCTTCCTGTCTTATCAGCATGGACCTTAATCAGGAGCAATTTCAGCTACCAAAGCACCACAGGAAAACCTGCAGAGACAGACAGACAGACACAAACACACACACACACATACATACAGGGGGGAGAGGGAGAGAGAGACTTTTAAAATAGAAGCTTACCAAACAAGTCATCATCATCATCAATATCTATCATTGCCTGTCATCAATAAGCTTGTCATTAAGTCACACTGAATATCTGTTACTAGTTCAACATACCTTTTTTAGCTTTCCAAGTTTAGCAGCTCCTCACCTATTTCAAAGTTCTCCGTGACTGTTCGGATGAAAATCAGCAATTGCGCTGTATCGGAAATGTCCGTGCCTTCATCCAGTGCAATTGAAAAGGCTGTCATTCGACAAACTTATGTCACGGAGCTTTGTTTTTTGCTCTGGACATACAATGTTGGCCACTTTCAACATGCAGTCTTGCAGAAATTCTCCGTCACTGAACGGCTTGCTCCGCCTGGCTATTTCTTGAGCTACCACGTAGCTAGCCTATGTCACAGCTTCACCGGATTTGGCCAGATTTGTGAAAACTGACAGCTGTGCAGTGTAAACTCTGTTGTTCAAGCTTACTGGTGCGCTCCTCCCCGGTGAATTTGTTGTAACCATTATGATTAGTATCATAATGGCGTTTTATATTAAAGTCCTTGAGCATTACATTAACCTGCTTGCAGATCAGGCACATGACTGTATCTGCCCCGTGAGGTACGACAAAGTAAGCGTTTGTCCACTTATTTTGGAACCGCCTTTTCTCCTTGCATCCTCCTGACACAAAGTTTTTTTCTCGAGGGGCCCGGCTCTGGCTCCCGCTCCAACTCGTCGTCACAGCTGCGGTCACGGTCTCCTCCCTTCCCCGAGGCAGAGAGAGTTAAGCAAGCGGGAGACGCCGTCAGCACCCCAGTGGTGAAAAAAAAAACATTGCACCGTGGACCTCTGGGAGTGAGGTCACGTGAGGTCTAAACCACACCTGTAA